>JAQQAC010013566.1:2250694-2290628 GCA_029783875.1 Phataginus tricuspis | reverse complement strand
TTCCTCTGTCTTTTCATGGAGATAGAAGTGGTTGCTGGTAGGTGCCATGTATGTCAGCTGGGCTAAGACTTTTAAAAAGAAAAAAAAAGAAAAGAGAAAAAAAAGAAAGATGGAAAAGAAAGAAAAGAGAAGAAAACAGAAAAGAAAAAAAAAACAGAAAAAAAACAAACGCCCACCGGGAGTAGATTCTGTGGGGATGCTGTAGGTGATGCTGTTGCTCCACTATTCCAGAGCCATGGCGGCACTGCTCCGCAGGGCCCTTTATAGGTCTGGCCAGGGTGGGAACGAACGGGAGGCTCTTGAGCTCTGTGGGAAGTCTAAGTGCGGCCACCCTTTCCCAGTCGCCAGCTAAAGGGTCCAAAGCTGCCCCGGACTCCCAGCCTGCTTGGCTGAGTGTGCCAGGGCGATCTGGTCCTCCGCTGGGCTCCTGTCTCTTTAAGACTACTGAAAAAAGCACGTGCTTTTCTTCTTTTTTTGTTTCCTTCCCGGAGCCTTCTGCAAGCAACCTGGCATGTTCCCCGCTCATATCCTGCACCTCTGTCTCTCCAATCTCCGCTACACCGCACGATGTGCGTCAGTGCTCCCCGCGCAGATCACCGGGGCTGGTTATTTCGCGGACCTGTACTTCCACGCCCTCATGGCTCTGATTCCTCTCCTCCCGCCGGTGCACTGGGGTGGGTGAACGCTCGGGTCCCTCCGGGTCGCGGCTCCATATCTTACCTGCCTCACAGGGTGCCAAGTCCTTTCAGGCGGAGCTGCACGCTGTGCGCTTTCCTGTGTATTCTGGTCTCTCTTTTAGAAATAGTTGTATTTGCTGTGTTTTCATGGATAAATATAGTGTTGGGAGGAGACTTCTGCCACCCTGCTCACATCGCCATCTTCCTGGAAGTCTCTGTCTCCATGATTTCTTGATCTCTCTTTTAATTTGGTCATTGATCCGTTGATTGTTTAGAAGCATGCTATTAAGCCTTCATGTGTTTGTGAGCCTTTTTGTTTTCTTTGTAAAATTTATTTCTAGTTTCATACCTTTGTGATCTGAGAAGTTGGTTGTTACAATTTCAATCTTTTTGAATTTGCTGAGGCTCTTTTTGTGACCTAGTGTATGATCTATTCTGGAAAATGTTCTATGTGCACTTGAGAAGAATGTGTATCCTGTTGCTTTTGGGTGGAGTGTTCTATAGATGCATGTTAGGTCCATCTGTTCTAATGTATTGTTCAGTGCCTCTGTTTCTTCACTTATTTTCGATCTGGTTGATCCATCCTTTGCAGTGAGTGGAGTGTTGAAGTCTCCTAAAATGAATGCATTGCATTCTCTATCCCCTTTTAATTCTTTTAGTAGTTGTTGCACATGTTTGGGTGCTCCTATGTTGTGTGCATAGATATTTTTAATGGTTATATCCTCCTGTTGGATTGACCCCTTTGTCATTATATAATGTCCTTCTTTGTCTCTTGTTACTTTCTTTATTTTGAAGTCTATTTTATCTGATACAAGTTTTGCAGCTCCTGCTTTTTTCTCCCTATTGTTTGCATGAAAAATCTCTTTCCATCCCTTTGCTTCTAGTCTGTGTATGTCTTTGGGCTTGAAGAGAGTGTCTTATAGGCAACATATAGATGTTTCTTTTTTATCCATTCTATAACCCTATGTCTTTTGATTGGTGCATTCACTCCATTTACATTTAGGGTGATTATCGATAGATATGTACTTATTGCCATTACAGACTTTAGATTTGTGGTTATAAAAGGTTTAAGGGCAGCTTCTTTACTATCTAACAGTCTAACTTAGTACGCTATTATAAGCACAATCTGAAGATTCTTTTTTATCTTTTTCCCTTTTCTTTCTCCTCCATTCTTTATAAGTTGTCATATTCTGTACTCTTTGTGTATCTCTTGACTGACTTTGGGGGTAGCTGATTTAATTTTGCATTTGGTTAATAATTAATTAGTTTACTTCCCTTATTTTGGTTTTATTTTCTCTGCTGGCAGCTATTTAGCCTTAAGAGCACTTCCATCTAGTGCAACCCCTTTAAAATACACTGTAGAGATGGTTTGTGGGGGGTAAATTCACTCAAATTTTGCTTATCTGGGAATTTTTTAACCCCTCCTTCAAATTTAAATGATGATATTGCCAGATAGAATATTCTTGGTTCAAGGCCCTTCTGTTTCATTGCATTAAATATATCATGCCACTCCCTTCTGGCCTGTAAGTTTTCTGCTGAGAAGTCTGATAATAGCCTGATGGGTTTTTCTTTGTAGGTGATCTTTTTTCTCTCTCTGGCTACTTTTAATACTCTGTCCTTGTCATTGATCTTTGCCATTTCAATTATTATGTCTTGGTGTTGTCTTCCTTGGGTCCCTTGTTTTGGGAGATCTGTGGACTTCCATGGCCTGACAGACTATTTCCTTCCCCAGACTGGAGAAGTTTTCAGCAATTATTTCCTCAAAGAGACTTTCTATTCCTTTTTCTCTCTTCTTCTTCTTCTGATACCCCTATAATGTGAATTGGTCACATAGTTCTCTTAGTATTCTTTTATTCCTAGAGATCATTTTTTCTCTCTGTGGCTCAGCTTCTTTGTATTCTTGTTCTCTAATTTCCATTCCACTTAGTATCTCCTCTACCACATCTAATGTGCTTTTAAATCCCTCCATTGTATGTTTCTTTTCTGCTACTGTATTTTTAAGGTGTCTTTCTCCTTCCTGAATTCATCCCTTAGCTCTTGAATATTTTTCTGTAGTTTCATTAGCATGCTTATGACTTTTATTTTGAATTTTTTTTTAGGAAGATTGGTGACTTCAGTTTCACTGAGCCTGCTTTCTGTTGTTTGATGTATTTTGGATTGAATAAGTTTCTTCTGCCTTTTCATTATCATATTGGATAGTGAGAAATATTAGGTTTGTGAAGCCTGCACCCTCTAGTGCTCAGAAGCTCGGCTCTTTGGAGCTTCCCAGTACCTGGAGTGTTGGCAGTGGTCTCAGGCAAGCAGTGCTGCTACTACCCTAGATAGTGAACCCTTTCCTGCTTCTCAGCTTCAGAGCCTGTCTCTGCTGTCAGGGCCAATGAGCCGCATGCAGGGAGCAGCCTCTGCATGAATCGCCTAGCTGCCATGGGCATGGCTGCCCTGAGGCTGGCCTGGAGTGATGGCAGATGCCACAGGCGAGTAGTGCCAGTGCCTGCTAGGAGGACAAATCCCTTTCCTGTGTCCTGCCTCTGCTGTCAAGACCAGTGAGCCACACACAGGGAACAGCCTCTACCTTAAGCCTGTAGTTGTTGTAGGAGGGGCTGCTCTCCCACTGCTCTGGAGCGACAGGGAGAGAAACGGGTTTGCATGCAGGTGCCGGCCAGAAGGAAGAAGCATCAGGCTGCTTATCATGGTAGGGGGCCTCATGGCTGCATTGCCAGCCTGGAGGATGGAGTGCCTGAAGGTCCCAAAAGTTCTCACCTGCTGGGCTGAGTTGGTGCTTTGGTGATTTTGTTCACCTTTTCCTCCTGAATCCTTGCCCCTTAGCAACCTTCTCACTGTTGGGAAGTCTTTCAAAGTGCCTGCCTTTCTTTTGTCCCAGGGCAGCCAGTGTGGGAACCTGTTCACTACACACGGCTGGAGTCTCAGTCTCCAACTTTGGTTTTAAACCCCTCCAATCTCCAGAGCACCGTGCAATGTGGGTTTGTGCTCCTGGAGTAGATCTCTAGGGCTGGGTATTTAGCAGGCGTGGGCTTCTACTCATTCCCCGCTCCAATTCCCTTCCTCCTGCTGGTGAGCTGGGATGAGGGGAGTGCTCAGGTCCCACTGGGGCACAGCTTTATTACTTTACCCTTTTATGTGAGATGTTCTCTTTTCCCAGATGCAGACTGGCTAGTGCAATCTTATTTCTGGTCACTCTTTTAGGAATAGTTGTATTTGCTGTATTGTCGTATTATATGTGGTTTTGGGAGGAGATTTCTGCCTCACTTCTCATACTGCCATCTTTTTTCCCCGACCATATCACATGTATTGCTTTTTATAATTTAAAAAATGTCCTGAATTGGATAAAACTGAACCAATTCATTTCCAGTCACTGGGGAAGAGTAGTTTCTTTCACCATTAGTAGGTGAGATTACCTCTGCTTCTGAGAGTGACAAGAAAGGCTTAAGCAAGAAATATGTGGATAGTGGCTTGTCCTGGTGTTCTTAAAGATAAGTAGTCATGCAGTACACCTTGGCATAGAAATACACAGAACACAGAATCAAAGAGAAGAAAATATAAGTAAGGTTTTCAAAGTTTTTCCAGATACTTGGCTATCCAAATAATAATGTTCTCTTACACTTAGAAATGATAACAGCTTTGAGGTAAGTTTCACATATCTATCTCCAACTGTTCATTTGATCTCAGGAAAAAAATGGAATTTGAAAAAAAATGATGCTGTAAAGGTTCATGACTATTAGCTTTGATAGAATGGGCATTTGGCAGGGACATGGTCTTATTCAGTATGCTATTTTGTCCCAGTGATAAGTGGCTGATATATCAAAGGGCATAAATGTGGCTGTTTAGCAAGTGGCATGGTTTGCTTAAGGCAAATCACTAAGATGTAAATCCTTTTTGTAAACCTCAGCATTTCCATTTTATTATAAAATGACACCAGTGACAAAGAACAAGCAATAACTCTGTATGGTGAAGAAGAATATACAATCAATAGGATTTTCCTAATTTGAGACAATAAAATCTTTCACAAAACCAATTTTTTCATTGTGATAGATAGTTGTGTCTTGCTTTTTCTCATCCCTAAACTATTCTGATTGCTGCTCATTCACTATTTGGCTAAATATTAACGTCCTTTCTCAGAAAGTCACACATACATAAGCTGCTGTGGTGTGCTTATGCCTTCCTCTGGTTACCTTACTTTGTTTCCATATAACAAACTACACATGGCACAAGCCTTTATTTTTATTAAAAGATATTATAAATTTATGACAATTTATCAACTTGTATTCTCTTATCACCATTTCTTAAAATTCTGAAACCTAACAATATTTCTAATAAAAATATATAATTTTGGCATTTTACCTTTACACATTAAAATCAGTATTTTTTTTCTGGACAGAGAAGTTTCATATTTTATAGAATTGGCCTAAAAGACTGGACATGCTTATTTTTAAATAGGAGAGTTTATTCAAATAAAAATAAAGTGTGCTTCACTATTCTTTCACAGAACTTAAATAGAAAAAGTGTCTATTTAAAAATGTAAATTAAAGTATTTATCACAACCAAAGAATATCTTCTTTTTCTATTGACATTAACTTTTATATTCTCAAAAGTTTTCATTTAACATAAGGAATTTTTAAAACTATGAAATAACATTTGATTATTATTTGGTAGTAATAGAACCTAGGAATATGAATTCAGAAGGTATATATTGCATAAAGACAGTGTTTTGACCTTTAAAAGAACATACTTTCTTCTCTTTCCACAGTGTAATTCTAAGAGAAAGTAAATAAGAAACTGGTATCATGTTTCCTCGTCAGGGGTTTTCAATGACATTTGTTTTCCAAAAACAAGCACTTAGTATTTGGATATGGTACCTATAATTAAGATATGATTCCTCCAGGAGAATGAGGCTGTACCTTCCTCATAATTCATTGCAGCACTTACCTTAAAAACGTTACATTCTTTCAATTCAACAATATTACTAAACAAAACATATGACATTTAACAATAGCCAAATATATAATTTTTCATAAAATAATGCTAAAATATGGAAGTCTTTAAACAAACATGATTTCAAATATAATATTACCAGCTTTTGCTAGCGTGATATTTACTTTTTCTATGCAGAAATAATTCTTATTTATACAGTATTCTAAGCAAAATATGATACTTTCTTGCTCTACCCACTAGAAACAACACAGTATTGACTACAATAGTCATTGTATTTATAAACACATATTTATAATATAAATGCATATACATAAACCTCTGTGTTTATAGAATGAGAACCCTATGTTATGTACAGTATAATTCACTAAGCATAATTGAATATCAAGCAGTATAAAGTGGGGCTGACATTGGTTTAGAGTTCTCCAAACTAAGGAAATGCTGAAACCTCTAAGATAGATAAAATGGCTTCCATTCTGACTTAATGTTTTATGTTTTCTCCTCAATTTTGCCTGCCTCCTAGTTTCTGGGTATACTCTGGTCTTTTGACAGTTATCAAAAGGGAGGAAAACTCCCAATTTAAAGAGAGAAAGTAGGTGTTACCATGGCCTGTGCACATTCACTCCCCTTTCTGGGACTAAGCGTTCTGTCCTTCACTGTGGAAAGGAGATAAGCAAGTCTTTCACTAAAGCTCCAGATACACTATCTTGAAAGAAGCATATCATTTTCTCTCTTGAATTACAGGGAAACTTTGAAGCTAGTTGACCAAATATTTTAAACTTAGATCTTTGTCTTGAAGATTTTTTTTAATGTTTCCAATCTATGATATGTCACTTCATGAATGTAAAATTTTGTTATGCTTCTGTCTTTTTATCAAAATTTTAGCTATATTGGTATTTATTAATGAATTCATTCATGTATTCTATCAGTAAACATTTATTTAATGTCTACAACATGTAAAATTTGTGCTAAGCACTAAGGATACAGAGTATAAGGCTGATCTGATTCCTACTTTCCTGTAGCTTTTTATTCTAATCAGTTATAGACATAAAACAATTCTGCCTTACAGGACATGGTGATTCTCTCTACTAGAGACTGCCTTGAGCACTTGAAATGCCCTTAATAATTAGGGGGGAAGGAAAACCTCCTTTCTTCTCCCTGCATTTCTCTTTGTTGGAAGGGTCCCAAAGAAGTGTTGCTTGGGCCCCAATATATTCTACAGGGTGAGCAGATAGTTCAGTACAGGCAATATTCTCTTTGCATGGTTCTGTTACACATGAATTTCAGTTATCATGGTTTAGTTGAATAATATCAGTTCCCCAAAAACAAAGTTCAAATTTTAACTACAGCAGCATATGGATTTTGAGCACTTGCATAGACAGCAAATCCTGTAGTTGTATTGCCTCGTTGTCTTCCAGTGATAACCCCACCAGACAATCTGCAGAAATGGATAAATGAAAGAAGAAATTGACCAGTAAAGGAGCAAGAAGATCAAAGAAACAAAACATGTTTTAGACACAAATTTTACATGTTGTAGACATTAAATAAATGCTGGAGATGAAATTCAAATCAAGCCTAAATGGAGTTGTGGAAGAAATAGCTAATTATGGGAATGTTCATGCTACTGCTAGTTGAAAGACTGTAGATGTGTAGCCATTGGGACTTATTTCAGTGAACTTAACCAACATAAATGAGGAAAGTGGTTGTGAGGAAATTTCCCAGTGGAAGTGATGCTGGTAACAAGCTTCATATTAAAGAAACTCCCAGGAATATTTCATTATATTGAAAGCACTAAGGATAAAATGTTGGGATCTGAAAAAAATTTAGATAGAACTATGAAACGTTGAAGAGGCATAAAAATGATGCTCACTTTGTACCAACATACAATTAGAAGTAATACAATGAAAAGATGGTGAGCGTTTTTCAAGCTACCATGGTAAATTTTCCCTAAAGAAGTAAAATATATTAATTTGCAATATTTCTAAAGTTTGACATTACAGTGTACCAAATAAATATTAGTTTTACTATTTTTCATTACCTTATCCTTTTATAATCAATGGTAAAAATAATGTTTTTAAGGTTTTAACAAAATGTTTAAAGATCACAAAATAATTGTAAGTTACAGCATTAATTTTTAAGAATTTTTTGCATGGGGGACAGCTCAAGAAGGTGGCATGAGTACAGGAGCAGAAATATCCTCCCAAAACCATATATATTTTTGAAAATACAAAAAATACAACTATTCCTAAAGAAAGACCAGAAGATACAGTACAACAGCCAGGCTAAATCTACATATGCGAGAACTCAGCATCTCATAAAGTGGGTAAGATACAAGGCCGTGACCCGGCGGACCTGAGTGCCCAGCCAACCCCACCTCACCAGCGGGAGAAAAAGAACCAGAGTGGGGAGGAAGTGGAAGCACAGGACTGCTAAATAACCAGACCTAATAATCTGCACCGGGAGCACAGACACACATTGCATGGTGTACTGGATATTAGAAAAACTGAAGGGCAGGATACAAGACGGAGACTCCGAGTAGGTCCCACAGCCGGCTCCCCTGAGACAAAAGAAAAGTAGGTGCTTTTTAAAAGTCTTAAAGGGACAAGGGCTTAACAGCTGGACAAAATCATCCCGACACACTCAGCTCAGCAGGCTGGAAACCTTAAGGAACTTCAGGCACCTAAACTCCCTGTGTGTTAACGCAGCTCCAAAGCCCATCAGTGCAATAGGCAACCTGCCATTCATTCCCCCCCCACTGTGCTGCAAGCAAACTGGCTGACCAACCACTGCTGAGAAGCAACCAGGGAAGAGCCTGGCCCACAGCAACCACAGAGAGTCCTCTTCCAGTGCACAGCTAACTGGGACAGACCCAGAGGCTATCCCCTGCACCCGGTTGAGCGGCACAGGCAGAGGAAACTTGAGCAAGGTCCGGAAGGCATGAAGGGGAGCCATTCTCACAGGCGAACACACCCGGTGCATCTGCAAACCCCACAGTGCCCTAGGCTATCACTAGGGCTGCCAGCCCACGGCACCTCAGGAGATTATCAGAGGGACTGCTCCCTGTGTGCAGGTAACAGGTACAGGCGACAGAGAAGGGCAAGGTGACCAGCAAGCAGGAAGGGAATTTGTTCTCCCAGCTGACACAAGCGCCACCTGCCAGCAATCACTTCTATCACCATGAAACAACAGAAGAATCTGGTCCAGTCAAAAATCACTCAGACAACCACAGAGACAGGGCCTGATGAGATAGATATAACCAATCTTTCTGAAAAATAATTCAAAATAAAAGTCATAACCATGCTTATGGACCTAAAGAGAAATATGCAAGAGCTAAAGGATGAAGTCCAGAGGGAGATAACAGATATGAAACAATCAATTGAAGGACTTAAGAGCACACTGGACGAGGTGCAAGAGACTGTTAATGGAATAGAAATCAGAGAACAGGAATACAGAGAAGCTGAGGCAGAGAGATATAAAAGGATCTCTAGGAATGAAAGAATATTAAAAGAACTGTGTGATCAGTCCAAACGGAACAATATTCACATTATAGGAGTACCAGAAGAAGAAGAAGAGAGAAAAAGGGGTAGGAAGTGTTTTTGAAGAAATAATTGCTGAAAACTTCCCCAAGCTGGGAAGGAAATACTCTTTCATTCTACGGAAGCCCACAGATCCCCCAACACAAAGGACCCAAGAAGGACAACACCAAGAAATATAATAATTAAAATGGCAAGGATTAAAGACAAGGACAGAGTATTAAAGGCAGCCAGAGAGAGAAAAAAGACCACCTACAAAGGAAAACCCATCAGGCTATGGTCAGACTTCTCAACAGAAATGTTACAGGCCACAAGAGAATGGCATGATATATTTAAAATAATGAAACAGAAGGGCCTTGAAACAAGAGTGCTGTATCCAGCACAATTATCATTTAAATTTGAAGGAAGGATTAAACAATTTCCAGATAAGCAAAAGTTGAAGGAATTTGCCTCCTAGAAACCACCTCTACAGGATATTTTAAAGGTTCTGCTCTAGGTGGAAGTACTCCTAAGGTTAAATAGATGTCACCAGAGAAAATAAAATCACAGCAAAGAAAGTAGACCAACCAAATACTAACTAAAGGCAAAAATAAAATCAACTATCTGCAAAAGCAGTCAAAGGAAACACAAAAGAGTACAGAGTAAAACCCCTAACATATAAAGAATAGAGGAAGAAGAATAAGAAGGGAGAGAAATAAAAAATCATCAGACTGTGTTTATAATAGCTTAGTAAGAGAGTTACGTTAGACAGATACTAAAGAAGCTACCTTTGAACCTTTGGTAACCACAAATCCAAAGCCTGCAATGGCAATAAGTACATATCTATCAATAATCACCCTAAATGTAAATGGGCTAAATGCACCAATCAAAAGACACAGAGTAATAAAATGGATAAAAAAGCAAGACCCATCTATATGCTGCTTACAAGAAACTCACCTCAAACCCAAAGATATACACAGACTAAAAGTGAAGGTATGGAAAGAGATATTTCATGCAAACAATAGGGAGAAAGAAGCAGGTGTTGCAGTACTTGTATCAGACAAAATAGACTTTAAAACAAAGAAAATAACAAGAGATAACATTATGTAGGACATTACATAATAATAAAGGTGTCAGTCCAACAAGAGGATATAACCATTATAAATATATATGCACCCAAGACAGGAGCGCCAGCATATGTGAAACAAATACTAACAGAATTAAAGGAGTAAATAGATGGCAATGCATTCATTTTAGGAGACTTCAACACACCACTCACTCCAAAGGACAGATTAACTAGACAGAAAATAAGTAGGGACACAGAAGCACTGAAAAACACACTATAACACATGGACCTAATAGCCATCTACAGAACTCTACACCCAAAAGCAGAGCAGCAGGATATACATTCTTCTCAAGTGCACATGGAACATTTTCAAGAATAGACCACATACTGGGCCACAAAAAGAGCCTCAGTAAGTTCAAAAAGATTGAAATTCTACCAACCAACTTCTAAGATCACAAAGGTGTAAAACTATAAATAAATTGTACAAATAAAACAAAAAGGCTCACAACCACATGAAGGCTTAACAACATGCTCCTAAACATTCAATGGATCAATGACCAAATTAAAATAGAGATCAAGCAATACATGGAGACAAATGACAACAACAGCACAACACCCCAACTTCTGTGGGACACAGCGAAGGAAGTTCTAAGAGGAAAGTATGTAGCAATCCAAGCCTATTTAAAGAAGGAAGAACAATCCCAAATGAATAGTCTAAAGTCACAATTATTGAAACAGGAAAAAGAACAAAAAAGGCCCAAAGTCACCAGAAGGAGGGACATAATAAAGATCAGAGAAGCAATAAATAAAATTGAGGGGAATAAAACAATAGAAATATCAATGAAACCAAGAGCTGGTTCTTTGATAAAATAAACAAAATAGATAAACCCCTAGCCAGACTCATTAAAAGAAAAAGAGAATCTAGAAACATAACCAGAATCAGAAATGAGAAAGGAAAAATCACAACAGACTCCACAGAAATACAAATAATTATTAGAGAATACTATGAAAATCTATATGCTAACAAGCTGGATAACCTAGAAGAAATGGACAACTTTCTAGAAAAATATAACCTTCCAAGATGGACCAAAGAAGAAAGAGAAAATCTAAACAGACCAATTACCAGCAACAAAATTGAACTGGTAATCAAAAAACAACCCAAGAACAAAACCCCTGGGCCAGATGGATTCACCTCTGAATTTTATCAGACATATAAAGAAGACATAATACCCATTCTCCTTAAAGTTTTGCAAAAAATAGAAGAGGAGGGAATACTTCCAAACTCATTCTATGAGGCCAGCATCACTTTAATACCAAAACCAGGCAAAGGCACCACAGAAAAACAAAATTACAGACCAATATCCCTGATGAACATAGATGCAAATATACTCAACAAAATATTAGCAAACCGAATTCAAAAATAATCAAGAGGATCATACACCATGATCAAGTGGGATTCATCCCAGGGATGCAAGGATGGTACAATATTCGAAAATACATCAACATCATCCACCACATCAACAAAAAGAAGGACAAAAACCACATGATCATCTCCATAGATGCTAAAAAAGCATTCAACAAAATTCAACATCCATTCGTGATAAAATCTCTCAACAAAATGGGTATAGAGGGCAAGTTCCTCAACATAATAAAGGCTATATATGACAAACCCACAGCCAACATCATACTTGTTAAGCCTCCTTGTGTTCGTGAGCCTTTTAGTTTGCTTTGTAAAATTTATTTCTAGTTTTATACCTTTGTGATCTGAGAAGTTGGTTGGTAGAATTTCAATCTTTTTTAATTTACTGAGGTTCTTGGCCTAGTATGTGGTCTATTCTGGAAAATGTTCCATGTGCACTTGAGAAAAATGTGTATCCTGCTGCTTTTGGGTGTAGAGTTCTGTAGATGTCTGTTAGGTCCATCTGTTCTAGTGTGTTGTTCAGTGCCTCTGTGTCTTTACTTATTCTCTGTCTGGTTGATCTGTCCTTTGGAGTGAGTGGTGTGTTGCAGTCTCCTAGAATGAATGCATTGCATTGTATTTCCCCTTTAATTCTGTTAGTATTTGTTTCACATATGTAGGAACTCCTGCGTTGGGTGCATAGATATTTATAATGGTTATATCTTCGTGTTGGATTGACCCTTTTATCATTATGTAATGTCCTTCTTTGTCTCGTGTGACTTTCTTTGTTTTGAAGTCTATTTTCCCTGATACATGTACTGCAACACCTTCTTTTTTGTCCATATTGTTCATATGAAATATCTTTATCCATCCCTTCACTTTTAGTCTGTGTATATCTTTGGGTTTGAGGTGAGTGTCTTGTAAGCAGCATATAGATGGGTCTTGCTTTTTTATCCATTCTATTACTCTGTGTCTTTTGATTGGTGCATTTAGCCCATTTACATTTAGGGTGATTATTGATAGATATGTACTTATTGCCATTGCAGGCTTTGGATTTGTGGTTACCAAAGGTTCAAAGGTAGCTTCTTTAGTATCTGTCTAACTTAACTCTCTTACTAAGCTATTATAAACACAGTCTGATGATTTTTTATTTCTCTCCCTTCTTATTCTTCCTCCTCCATTCTTTATACGTTAGGTGTTTCATTCTATACTCTTTTGTGTTTCCTTGGCTGTTTTTGTGGATAGTTGATTTTATTTTTTGCCCTTAGTTAATTTGGATGGTCTGCTTTCTTTGCTGTGATTTTGTTTTCTCTGGTGACATCTATTTAGCCTTAGTAGTGCTTCCATCAAGAGCAGTCCCTTTAAAATACCTTGCAGAGGTGGTTTGTTGGATGCAAATTCCTTCAACTTTTGCTGGTGTGGAAATTGTTTAATCACTCCTTCAAATTTAAATGATAATCGTGCAGGATACAGTATTCTTGGTTCAAGACACTTCTGTTTCATTGCATTAAATATATCATGCCATTCTCTTGTGGCCTGTAACATTTCTGTTGAGAAGTCTGATGATAGCCTGATGGGTTTTCCTTTGTAGGTGGTCTTTTTTCTCTCTCTGGTTGCCTTTAATACTCTGTCCTTGTCTTTAATCCTTGCCATTTTAATTATTATATTTCTTGGTGTTGTCTTCCTTGGGTCCCTTGTGTTGGGAGTTCTGTGGGCTTCCACAGTCTGAGAGAGTATTTCCTTCCCCAGTTGGGGAAGTTTTCAGCAATTATTTCTTCAAAGACACTTTCTATCCCTTTTTCTCTCTTCTTCTTCTTCTGGTACTCATATAATGCGAATATTGTTCTGTTTGGATTGGTCACACAGTTCTTTTAATATTCTTTCATTCCTAGAGATCCTTTTATCTCTCTCTGCCACAGCTTCTCTGTGTTCCTGTTCTCTGTTTCTATTCCATTAACAGTCTCTTGCACCTCGTCCAGTGTGCTCTTAAGCCCTTCTATCGATTGTTTCATTTTTGTTATCTCCCTCCGGACTTCATCCGTTAGCTCTTGCATATTTCTCTTTAAGTCCATCAGCATGGTTATGACTTTTATTTTGAATTATTTTTCAGGATGATTGGTTACATCTATCTCATCAGGCCCTCTCTCTGGGGTTGTCTGAGTGATTTTTGACTGGACCAGATTCTTCTGCCTTTTCATGGTGATAGAAGTGGTTGCTGGCAGGTGGAACGTGTGTCAGCTGGGAGAATAAAGTCCCTTTCTACTTCATGGTCACCTTGCCCTTCTCCACTGCTTGTCCCAGTTACCCACACACAGGGAGCAGTCCCTCTGATAATCTCCTGAGATGCCATGGGTATGGTGGCCCTTGGGATAGCTTAGGGTACTGGGGGGTTCACGGATGCCCCGGGTGTGTTCGCCTGTGAGAATGGCTCCCCTTCGTGCCTTCCGGACCTTGCTCCAGCTTCCTCTGCCTTTGCCGCTCAGCCAGGTGCAGGGGATAGCCTCTGGGTCTGTCCCAGTTAGCTGTGCACTGGAAGAGGACTCTGTGGTTGCTGTGGGCCAGTCTCTTCCCTTGCAGCTTCTCAGCAGTGGTTGGTCAGCCGGTTTGCTTGCAGCACAGTAGGGGGGAATGAATGGCAGGTTGCCTATTGCACTGATGGGCTTTGGAGCTGCGTTAACACACAGGGAGTTTAGGTGCCTGAAGTTCCTTAAGGTTTCCAGCCTGCTGAGCTGAGTGTGTTGGGATGATTTTGTCCAGCTTTTAAGCCCTTGTCCCTTTAAGACTTTTAAAAAACACCTACTTTTCTTTTGTCCCAGGGGAGCCGGCTGTGGGGACCCGCTCGGAGTCTCCGTCTTGTATCCTGCCCTTCAGTTTCTCTAATATCCAGTATACTATGCAATATGTCTGTGCTCCTGGAGCAGGTTACTAGGGCTGGTTATTTAGCAGTCCTGTGCTTCCATTCCCTCCCCACTCTGACTTTTTTCTCCTCCCAGTGAGCCTGGGTGGGGGGAGTGCCCGGGTCTCACCAGGTCATGGCTTTGTATCTTACCCACTTCATGAGATGCTGAGTTCTCCCAGATGTAGATTTAGCCTGGCTGTTGTACTGTGTCTTCTGGTCTCTCTTTAGGAATAGTTGTATTTGTTGTATTTTCAAAATATGTATGGTTTGGGAGGTGATTTCCGCTGCCCTGCTCATGCCGCCATATTGAGCCATTTTCCCGCCAACATCATACTTAACATCAAGAAGCTGAAAGCTTTTCACCTAATATCTGGAAGAAGACAGGGATGCCCACTCTCCCCACTTTTATTTAACATAGTACTGGAGGTCCTAGCCATTGCAACAGGCAAAACAAAGACATACAAGGCACCCAGATTGGTAAAGAAGAAATAAAATTGTCACTATTTGCAGATGACATGATATTGTACATAAAAAACTCTAAAGACTCCACTCCAAAACTACTAGAATTAATATCTGAATTCAGCAAAGTTTCAGGATACAAAATGAATACACAGAAATCTGTTGCTTTCATATACAGTAATAATGAACTAGCAGAAAGAGAAATCAGGAAAACAATTCCATTTACAATTGCATCAAAAAGAATAAAATACCTAGGAATAAACCTAACCAGGGAAGTGAAACACCTATACCTGAAACTACAAGACACTTTTACAAGAATTAAAGAGGACACTAAAATATGGAAACTCATCCCATATTGGGTGGGTAGGAAGAATTAATATTGTCAAAATGGCCATCATGCCTAAAGCAATCTACAGATTCAATTCAATCCCTATCAAAATACCAAGAGCATTCTTCAACGAACTGGAACAAATAGTTCTAAAATTCATATGGAACCACAAAAGACCCTGAATAGCCAAAGCAATCCTGAGAAGGAATAATAAAGCAGGGGGAATCTCGCTTCCCAACTTCAAGCTCTACTACAAAGCCACAGTAATCAAGACAATTTGGTACTGGAATAAGAACAGACCAGTGGAACAGAATAGAGAGTCCAAATATTAATCCAAACATATATGGTCAATTAATATATGATAAAGGAGCCTTGGATATACAATGGGGAAATGACAGCCTCTTCAACAGCTGGTGTTGGCAAAACTGGACAGCTACATGTAAGAGAATGAAACTGGACTACTGTCTAACCCCATACACAAAAGTAAACTCAAAATGGATTGAAGACCTGAATATAAGTCATGAAACCATAAAACTCTTAGAAAAAAACGTAGGCAAAAATCTCTTGGACATAAATATGAACAACTTCTTCATGAACATATCTCCCCGGGCAAGGGCAACAAAAGCAAAAATGAACACGTGGGGCTACATCAAGGTGAAAAGCTTCTGTACAGCAAAGGACACCATCAATAGGACAAAAAGACATCCTACAGTATGGGAGAATATATTAATAAATGACATCTGATAAAGGGTTGACATCCAAAACATATAAAGAGCTCACACACCTCAACAACCAAAATGCAAATAACATGATTAAAAAATGGACAGAGGATATAAACAGACACTTCTCTAAAGAAGAAATTCAAATGGCCAACAGGCACATGAAAAGATGCTGCATATCACTAATCATCAGAGAAATGTAAATTAAAACCACAATGAGATATCACCTCACATCAGTAAGGACGGCCACCATCCATCATGCCTAAAGCAATCTACAGAGTCAATGCAGTCCCTATCAAAATAAAACAAATGTTGGCAAGGATGTGGAAAAAGAGGAACCCTCCTACACTGCTGGTGGGAATGTAAATTAGTTCAACCATTGTGGAAAGCAGTATGGAGGTTCCTCAAAAAACTAAAATAGAAATACCATTTGACTTAGGAATCCCACTCCTAAGAATTTACCCTACGAATGCAGCAGCCCAGTTTGAAAAAGACATATGCACCCCTATGTCTGTCGCAGCACTATTTACAATAGCCAAGAAATGGAAGCAACATAAGTGTCCATCAGTAGATGAATGGATAAAAATGATGTGGTACATATGCCCAATGGAATATTATTCAGCCATAAGAAGAAAACAAATCATTCCATTTGCAACAATATGGATGGAGCTAGAGGGTATTATGTTCAGTGAAATAAGTCAGATGGAAAAAGACAAGTATCAAATGATTTCACTCATACGAGGAGTATAAGAACGAAGTAAAAATTCAAGGAACAAAACAGCAGCAGACTCACAGAACCCAAGAATGAACTAAGTTACCAAAGGGAAAGGGACTGGGGAGGATGGGTGGGAAGGGAGGAATAAGGGGAAAAAATGGGGCATAATGATTAGCAGACATAATGTAAGGGGGATGAGGGGGAGCGCTGTACAACACAGAGAAGGCAAGGAGTGACACTATAGCATCTTACTATGCTGATGGACAGTGACTGTAATGGGGTATGTGCTGGGGACTTGATGATGGGGGTAGTCTAGTAACCATAATGTTGCTCATGTAATTGTAGATTAATGATACCAAAAGGAAAAAAAAAAAGAAAAATTCAAGCACAAAACAATGAATTCTTTGCATGGTTTCTGCTTGAATTTTTAATGGTCCTACACTATACACCTAAGTACTACAAAGTACACACCTAAGATAGAGGTAATGGCTGGATATTTTATATCCTACTTTCTTTACAAGGGAGTTGGTCAGAAATGTTTTAAGCACTGTCCATCAATCAGAACTCATATTTCTCTTCAATGACTATGCACCAACAATGCCTCTCAGCCCTTCTGCAAAGATAGTTTAATTGGGCAGTCTCACCATTTTAGTAAGAATGAAAAAATATGCCTAAAATGTGAAAGGGCATGGTTTCAATTATTTTTCCAGAAAATTCCTCCAATCCTGTGTATATATAATCAATTATGATAGGACCCATCTCAGCAGTTTTCTAGACATTTCATCATGACAAAGTCCAGTGGTGGACGCTGCCCCAGCTGCGATCTTTGCTCCATAGGAAAAGTTAACATAAAGAAAATACTCAAATAACATAAAAATATGTTAGAATTCTAGCTGCCATTGCAGAAGAATTCAAGTAAAATTTATTCTGAGAACAGTAGAAAAATATTATTTATTTCTACGACCTAAGGCAAAGTGAACTTGGTTTTTTAAATGTAGTATAATTAAAAAGAAAATGTCCCTTAGAAAGAGATAGTCTATTTGTAATTTCTCATGACTCAAATACACATTTATATTGCACAATGAATATTTTTCAAGTTATCAGTCACTACTTGAGTTTACTTCTCATTTCCTAGGGCAAAAAATACCAAAGCACTAAATAAACTCTAAAAAAAATGAGAAACTGTAAGTAATGAGGCCCTAAATATAGGGATGCATGTATCTTTTCAAACCAGGGATTTTGTTTTTTTGTGGGGGGATAAATTCATAGAAGTGGAATTACTGGGTCATATGGTACTTTATTTTTAGTTTTTTAAGAAACCTCCAACCTGCTTTCCACAGTGCTACACCAACTTACATTCCCACCAGCAGTGTAGGAGGGTTCCCTTTTCTCCACATCCTCTTCAACACTTGTTATTTCTTGTCTTTTGGATAGTGAGCATTCTAACTTGTGTGAGGTGATATCTCACTGTGGTTTTGATTTTCATTTCCCTGATGATTAGTGATGTGGAGCATTTTTTCTTGTGCCTGTTGGCCATCTGGGAGCTAGAGTTTACTATGCTAAATGAAATAAGCCAGGTGGAGAAAGATGAATACCATATAATTTCACTTATTTGTGGAATCTAAAAACAAAACAGAACAAAATGAACAAAATAGCAGTAGACTCATAGACACTGAGAAATGACTGGTGGTTACCATGAGGAGGGGTTGGATGGGTAAATGGAAAGGTTAGGGGGATAAAAGGGCACAAATTTCTGAATCATAATGTAAGTCGGCCATGGAGGATGGTAATACAGCATAGAGAATATAGTGAATAATTCTGTAACATCTTCCTAGGTTGACAGCAACTGCACTACTGGGGATGAAGATCTAACAATATGGGGAACTGTTGAACCAGTGTGTTGTATACTTGAAACCAATATAAAATTGTATATTAACTGTACTTCAATAAAAAATTAAAATTAAAAAAAAGACAAACTATAATTTCTTTTCATTTATTTTTGGGGGGAATTTACCTTTCATAAAATGGAGCAAAAATATATATCTTTTCTTTAGCTAAAATATATTCACACAATTCAACTCCTGACATTTACAGAAATATACCACTCATCATTGTTTTACTGAAACAGTCACATTTATTTGTTATATTTTGAATGTGTATTTGGATGTGCAGCCTTCAAAAGATTACAAACAAATCAATTTCCAATTGCTATTTGATGGTGGAGGTCACATATTTTAACTAATGTGTTTTGTGGCTCAGTGCTATAGTTTGAGAGCTGTAAAAATGAGTTGTGCCAGCTAATGGTTGTATTAAGTGGGTGAACAAGGCTAGATTGGTTCAGCAAAGCACCAAATCACCAGCAAAAGTATAATAAAAACAGCCTCAACCGTGCAGCTCCTATTTCGCAGCTGGAGAGAGCACAAGACCTCAGGTTCACTCTCATTTAATGTGGAGTAAAGTCCTTTTCTATAAGTATCCTTACCTTGCATCATACGTAATAAAACATGAATACAAATAAATGAGCTGCACTTTAGATAATCCTTTTAATGCTTACACTCTTCCAGAATTGAAGAGTAAAAAGCATTTTGGATTAAACTAGTAAACATCAGCTGAAGCACATACACATTAAAAGAAAAAAAAAATCTGTCTAAAATTTGAGGCAATATGTATACTGAACAACTGCACTAATTTTTAAAAATCAAAGTGAAGCTAAAATAAGTAAAAGCCTTTGTTTAGCCAAATTCATTAAATTTTTGAGGCCCCTTTATTAGCAACAGTGTATATAGCTTGAACTAGAGGAAGGACCTTGGAGCGCGGGAGCGATGAGAACATCCAAAGGCTAGTCCTGCCTTTGCCACTAATTCGAATCCTTGAAAAGAAGAAAAAGGAATACCCTTCACTGAGGACTTACTCTGTGTCAGGCAATACATACATCTCATTTAGTTCTCATACTAATCTTTAGGTAGGTATCTTTATCTTCATGTACCTTTATTTTTAACTTCAACTATCAAGCAGAAACCTAGGGCTTCCCCAAGCATGCAGGCAGCCAGTAAGGTGTAGACCCAGAATTAAAATTCAAATGCCTTGCACTCTAATCTGTGCCCTTCCCAATAGGTAAATATCATTTCCTCTCAAATATTCCAAAATATAATGGGTTTCTTATTTTCTATCAAATCGTTTCAAATATAAATCTAGAGTTTCTGCACTGAAGCAGCTCCCAAATTTCACTCATGCTCTTTCCACTCTATCATCCTGTCACCATTTTATGATCTTAGTTACATATAAATCATTTCATTTTGTATCTTTATTTTTATCCTAAGTAAAAACGTGTACCTTAATATCTACCTCTGAGTGGTAATAAAAAGGCCAGTTGAAATAATCAGCATAAAAGTGTTTCAAAAACTTAAAGATAATAGACAAACTGAGGTCATGATTATGCTTCCCTTATGGAACAATAAACCTTGGCTTTCCAAACATAAAAATGCTTCAGAAGAGCATGCAGCCATATGTTTTATTCAATACCCAGAAAAACCATTGGATAGACCATATTTATATAATAAGAAAAAAGAGGTCATCTGCTGAGAGTGTAAAGGCAAATATAAATGAAAAATTAGAGGTTTAATTTTCCCAGTTGAAAATAACGGAAGAGATTACCCTTGTCTCTTAAAGCATTTACTGTAGAAAACCTGTAATTGTGAATTCTTTTTCTGTCCCTTTGAAGTGTATATAAATCTTTTTAAAACTAACTAAGCCTTTTGCTAGATTTATGACCCAGAAATGTCTTCCCTAAGGACTTAGGAACCGTGTCTTTGAAATGTAATCACCAAGGAAGAGAGAAGCCTCTCCTCTCTCTGTGGGAGGAAAGGGGCCCAACTTCAGCAGATTCCTTTCTCTGAGTTACAAAACTACCTCCTTTCACAAAATAGGAGAGTTTTAAGTGGATAAAGCCAATTAACTAACAGATGGTCAACTCAGTTGCCAAGTGAATTGGGATGAACTACATGTGATAAAGGACTGTCAAGCCGTCTGTCTCACTTGAAGGCTAGGTGTTGTTTATTTTGAGAATATATATGTGATGGGTTGTATCTGATTGGCTAAAAAAAGGGTGATTTTTCTTTCTACCTTTGTAATCCTTTAGCTGATTATCTGTGATATATCTCATATTCTGGTTTAATGTTTATTCGATAACAAAATTGTTTTCTTTTTTCTACTTTTATGGAGAGGTTTCCTGAATTGAGAAGAGATTTTTGTTTTTATATTTCCTAACCAGAGAAAAGTATGTCTTCAGAGAATCATAAGTCCTTGTAAAACGAGTCTTGAGTACAGTCAGAAAATGAGAAATGCAAGGGCAATAAGCAATGAACATTTCCTCAGCGGGCATTTGAAAAGATGAATGTGACTGACAGATAAGAGAAATCTATACTTGTCAGGTAGCTAGGCAGACATGAGCGGCTCCCATCCTGTCCCGGACAAGTTCCTGCCCCTCTCCACCTGCCCTCTTGTCACCAGATCGCAGAAGATGCTCCAAACCTCTCCTGTTCATGGTGCAGTCTCCAGCCTTATCAGGGCCAAACAAGATGTAAAAAGCCCAATGGGGCTTCCAGACCACCACCGATACAGGTTGGCCACAGGCGCACTACGACCCAGAAGGGGACCTGGAGCTACCTTGGGGTTTATTATACCGTAATTCTAATAAAATTACATTGCGATTTTGGGTCCCCCTCCCCCCATGGGTTTCACTTGGGTACTTACCGGTAAGCACCTGCACTCTAGGAAGAAGGTTATGTAACTTGAAACTGTCAATCAACATGTCAATTTAATGGTGTAAGATGCAGGGAGGGACTTTACACCATTTAAAAAAACAACCTAATCCTAACAGTGGGGCTGTTCCTGGTTTCCAGACAGCCCACTCTCCCCCCTTCTCAAGAGTGTATTTTCACTTCGCTTAATAAACTCCTGTCGCTCAAGACTGTTGTATATCTGTCTCTTGACTGAATTATTTCCTTCTAGAAGGCAAGGATCGAGAAAACACAACACTCTCAACTGGTAACATGCCTAATTATTCTTTTTACTAATAAGGAGGTGTACTTTGTGCCCTTGCAGAAGAATACCCATTAGTGTAATTTTTTAATAAGAGATTTGATTGTATTAATGGGTGTATTGTGTGTGGCAATATGAGAGATTACATATTTAAGTGCAAAATAGAGTAGAAAAGTGGTGATTGGTAATATAGTAAGCAAAGGTACTGTTCACCAGTATTCACTTTCTTGAATTCCAGCCCATAGGATGTTCTGTTGAAAAAAATACAGAGGGTGAGGGAGGGAAAGGTCTTGGAGGCTGCGCACTAGATCCTGGTTTGAATAGCCTAGCAGGTTAGACGGTCTGAGAGATCTTGCTGTTAAAAAATTTGTCTTGTTTCGTTTGATCTAATTTTTTCTAAATTTGTTTGATCTTTGAGAAAATTTTATAAAGTATTTGTTAATATCCCCAGTGATGCTAGTGGTTCACAGAACAAAGCTTTAGGCTGTGAGTAGTCACTGAGGGTTTGTCTTTAAAATATTGAAATTAACTATACGAGAGTTACATACTTTGATAAGTGCGGATTTAAGGCTAGCACATAACATTCAGGTTTTCCCACTCCCATTTAATCATTTGAACAGAGAAGAGACACATTTGATCAATCATGAAGTGATGCTATAAAGCAATTTGCTTCAGAGTTTAGCATATGGCAATAGGTGCAATTTGACGTTTTTTTGTTAATAGGGATTAACAAACACAGCTGGAAGCTTCTGTTAATCACTTAGAAAGAGAAATCTGTAAAAGTAGCTTTAAAAGTGTTTTTCTTGAATTTTTGGATTGCGCTTATTCTAATGGAAATGGATTTCATATTAATCCTTTGGGAATAAAATTGACATAATCCTTTTCTATAATTAAGTGAATTATTTTTAATCAAATTTGCTGCTTATGCAAGCACCCTCCCAAGTCCAATAATAAAAATAAATAAATTCCTTCTATGCTGAGGTGGTTGTTTCCCTAAAAGTTCAGTATTCAGAGTGATGACTGAAACCATACACCCCTGTATTGAATCTGGACACTGAGGACTGAAACTGCTGTCCCACAGGCACATACAATCACGTGCCTTTGCTACTTCACCGTCCTCATTAGCATTACTTTATTTTCTTTGCCCAACCAAAGGGTTTGATTGTTCTTTTCGGGAACTTCCTGAAAGACCCATCAACTCTGCAACAGTCACACCTGAAGACCCCGGTACTTTTTCAATCCTGGCCTGTTGTACCACGACCCTACCCAGTCCCAATCTAGTCTCCTGCACTGAAACACTCAGCTTAAGTGAAGTTTGCAACTGCTCAGTAAATTTGACCTTACTTTTTGTTATGGATTGAACTGTGTCCCTCCACCCAAACTTGCATGTTGAAGTTGTAACCTCTATCACCTCAAAATTTAACTGTATTTGGCTATAAGTTCTTTAGAGAGGCAATCAAATTAAAATGAGGCCATTCAGGTGGGCTCCAATCCTGTATAATGGGTGTCCTTATAAAAAGAGGACAGTAAGAAAGAGATGCACATATGGAGAATGCCATGTGAACTTGATGCAGGAATCAGGATGCTGTGTCTACAAGCCAAGGAACTCCACAGATTGCCAGCAAACTGCCAGACAAGAAGAGAAGAATGGGACAAAGTCTTCACAGCCCTCAGAAGGAATCAACCCTGCTGACACCCTGACTTCCGGCCTCCAGAATGTGAGACGAAACATTTCTGCTCTTTAAGCCACCCAGCTTGTGGTACTTTGGAACCTTAGCACGCTAATGCACTAGTACATTTTCCCCACTCCAAGACTCATCCAGAACGCTGTGGATAGGGTGTTCTTCCCTGCAATAAGCAATAAATTCAGTTTTGTCTTGTTGGTAAGTTGTAACTAGTTGTATTTCAAGTGCCAACATTTCAACAATAGCTGGCTACAGTTCCTGCTCATTCTGGTTCTCTGAGATTGAAGATTCCTCAAATACAAGAACTTTTGACTTATACAATTTAAGCTTCTTCAAAATATGGCCTTATCTTCCTTCCTTAATTTCAAGGTTTGTTTCTCACTTTTAAACAGAGTACAGAGAAATTGTTAAGGATAAAGAGAAAGCGATATACCAATTAATATAATTAGGAAAGTCTACCAGTGTAGTAAGATTGAAATTATCTTTACTCATTACATTTTTTTTCATATTCTGATATTTCAGAACCTAAAATTCACAAGTCAATGCCTGACAACAAATAGTGACAATATACACTTATACCCAACCATTTGGATATATACATAAATTTTTTGTGGATTAAAACAAAAGCTTGGTGCATAATAGAAAGTTGAATAAATGAATACATGAATTAAACATTGTGTATTTTATGCTAATTCGTGGAAAACTTATAACTTATGCTAATGAATTCTACCCTTAGAATATATATATATATATATATATCTGACAAATACAGTCTTGGGGAAATTCTAATGGAACCTAAACTCTAATCTAATAAAATGATCAATTTTTAAGTCGATTGCTCTTCTGAATCTAGTACAGCTGTAACATCCACAAAATCAACAATCATATCTTTCTTAGTTTCTATTCCTTGAAAATATAATAAGCGTCTGGTGATGAAAGAATGAGTGGTCCTTGATCAAAAAGAAAGAGGGCTAAGATTTGCCAGTTTTCAAGTTAAGCTTATTAAAACCTTAAATGGAAATTTGGACTTGGTGAAAGCTAGATATTAAAATCTATAGTCAGTTTCCAAACAGCTGATTCCATCTCTTCAATTCCGTGAAAGCAGTAAAGCTGGCAAAGTAAATACTTAACTTTATTATCAAGTCTACCAATTGCTATAAAGTATGTGTCTGGAGACTACAACAATGCTTCTACACAAACTGTTCTACATCTAATTTCATTGAAGAAAATTCAGCCTCATTCAGGAGAATACTGAATTAGCATGACTACACGCTTTATTCAGGTCAGTGAGAAGACTGAATTTATCTGCTTAGTGGCAAGATCAACTGGAAGTTAATCAACTAAAGAGTGTTGGCAGTGGGTTACACGGTAGGCTTCTGTTCAAAATGTAATAGAAAAGAAGGATCCATAAAGTAGACATTAATAGGTAAGAGAAAGGATGCATCAGTCCCAAATTGATTAAATGTAAATTTTAATGAAAGAGGAAAAAAATACATTTTCTGAGATACATATATCCAGTATAGTAAGTCAGGAGCTTAAGTTGAGTCCTTGTTTTAGGGGCAAAGTAGTTCAACAATTAGTGTCAAAAAGAACTGTGGTGAATTCAACCCTTGGTTCTTGTATTTTTCCATTCACAATAGTTAGGTGATAGCAAGTTATCTCTGTCCTCACAAGAGGACAAAGGATACTGAAGGAAATTAAAACATTTATGAACCTTGATTAGTCACAAGCAAGACAGACTCTTGTCTGACATTTAACTGTGTCAGAGTCTTAACAACTGCCTACACAGATAAGACTTAGCAAAAGTTTTCCACTTCCTGATTTTGATAAACTATGGAAAATTTTAGCAAATTTGTTTTGAGACTACTATATTAAAATTATTCTTTTTATAATTTTTCTGCCTTTGATATCAGCTATTAGTAAATGAATATTACAGACTAAAATAGCTGTTTATCATAAGTTCCAAATTAAATTATTTAAAGAACAAAGCCTTTCAAAAAGGCTTGGGGAACTGATACTAATTAGTTGTTAAAATTTTGATATTAATTGTTTTGTTGCCCTTATTTTTCCTATTAAATATAGTATTTGTTTTCCTTTTTTATTACAAACAGGAATTAGTGGAAAGGAGTGGACTTAAAGATGGTAAAAATCTATCAGAAACTTGAATGTTTGAATGAATTTCCTTTCTAATTGTGAAATTAACTCTAAATTCTAAGGATTTTTCTTTAAAATCATATTATAGCTTTAGAAACAAATATTGGCTTTAAAATCAAATAGATATAGGTTTGGATCCTTATTACACTACTTGATCACTAGGCAAATTTGTAATGACATATTTTTCACTGAGTACCATTTGTACTGGAATGCTGATCGTTTACTGTGTTGAATGGATTAAAATGGAGAAAATATATTTAATATCATCATAAAGCTAGACCCTACTATATATGGTATATATTTCTATATTTTAATAGAGAAAAAGCCTGAGTCATTTTTTAAACAACTAAACTCCAGAAAACTTACAAAAATAACCCACAGAGGGAGGAATATTGTATGCCTACATTAAGAAAATTAATTAGAGCCCATGAATGCCAATTCTTTCTGTAGGTTTGCTAGTAGCCCTTTAAGAAATATTCATAAGTATATATCCAAAAAAAATTCCCCATTTTAAAAACAATGCTGACCTAATGATGGCAGCATGAGAGGTGAGACAGAAACCTCCTCCCAAAACCACATATAATATGAAAATGTAGCAAATACACCTAATCCTGAAAGAGCAACAGGAAAGAAGGCTGCTACAGACTGCCTACATCTGGGAAAAGAGCAAATCTCATGGAAAAGGGTAAAGTACCAAAGCCGTGGTCTGGAGGGACCCAAGCCCTTCCCCCACCCCAGCTTACCAGCAAGAGGAAGAGAAACGGAGCAGGGAGCAGGTGGAGGCCTAGGACTGATGAGCAACCATCCCTGAAAATAAGCTCTAGGAGCATGAACCTACATTACATGGTGCTCTGGAGATTAGCGGGGTTGGCAAGCTAAGACAGGTAGAATACTCAGAGAGACTGAGATTCCAGCCGCTTGTGGAGAACAGATACCCACAGGTACCCACAGCTGGCCACTCTGGGACAAAATAAAGGCAGGCACAATGAAAGACTTCCCAACAGCAAGAGAGCTGCTAAAGAGGCACGGATTGCACAGAGCTTGATGCTCAAGAGAAATAATAGGTGAAAAAAATTGTTCCAGCACACTCAGCCTAGTAGGTTGGGAAACTTCATGAGCTTCAAGAGCTCCATTCCCCTGGCTGGAAAAGCAGCTCCAAGGGCCCCCACTGCTGTTTGCAACCTGCTGCTCCTTCCCCCTGGTTTGCACCAGCTCACAAAACAGCAGCCCCTGCCATTGTGCCAGGCCAGTCAGAGGGTGGCCCCACCTATGGCAGCTACAGGGGCATAGCATAGACGTTTCTCCCTGTGCACTCTGCCCACTGGCCCTGGCAGTGGAGGCAGGAAACAGGAAAGAGCTCTTTCCTCCCTACAAGCAGTGGCACAGTGAGCCTGCAACCCCCACCATCGAACCAGGGGCTGGGAAGCTCCAGAGAGTAGAGCTTCTGGGAACTAGATGGCACTGCCCACACAGTTATTATTCTATAGTAATCATTACAAATATGAAGCAGCAAAAGAACCTGGTACAACCCAAAATCCCTCCAACACCAGAAAAAGGGCTAAGTGAAACTGAAATCACCAATACTCCTGAAAAAGAGTTCAAAATAAAAATCATAAGCATGCTCATGGAGCTTCAGAAAAATATTCAAGACCTCAGGGAGGACTTCCAGAAACAGAAAGAAACTTTGAAAAATACAGTATCTGAAATGAAACATACAAGGGAGGGATTTAAAAGCAGCTTAGATGAGGAAGAGGAGATGGTATATGAAATAGAAATTAGAGAACAGGAACACAAAGAAGCTGAGGCAGAGAGAGAAAAAAGGATTTCTAGGAATGAAAGAATATTAAGAGAAATGTGTGACCAATCCAAATGGAACAATATTCACATTATAGAAGTATCAGAAGAAGAAGAGAGATAAAAAGGAATAGAAAGTCTCTTTGAGGAAATAAATGCTGAAACTTCCCAAATCTGGGGAAGGAAATAATCTCTCAGGCCATGGAACTGCACAGATCTCCCAACACAAGGGAGCCTAGGAAAACAACACCAAGACATATAATAATTAAAATGGCAAAGATCAAGGACAAGGACAGAGCACTAAAACCAGCAGAGAGAGAAAAAAGATCACATACAGAGTAAAACCTACCAGGCTATCATCACACTTCTCAGCAGAAACCTCACAGGCCAGAAGGGAGCGACATGATATATTTAACACAATGAAACAGAAGGGCCTTGGTTCTAAATGCACCAGTCAAAAGACATAGAGTTACTGAATGGATAAAAAAGCAAGAACCATCCTCCTTAAAGTTTTCCTAAAAAGTAGAAGAGGAAGGAATACTTCCAAATTCATTCTTTGAGTCCAGCCTCGCTTTAATATCAAAACCAGGCAAAGACAACAGCACTAAAAGAGAATTATGGACCAATATGCCTGATGAACATAGATGCAAAAATACTCAACAAAATATTAGCAAACTGAATTAAAAAATACATCAAAAATATCATCCATCATGATCAAGTAAGATTTATGCAGGGATGGTACAATATTAAAAAGTCCATCAACATCATCCACCAGATCAACAAAAAGAAGAACAAAAACCACATGATCATCTCCATAGATACTGAAAAAGCATTTGACAATATCCAACATACATTCATGATAAAAACTCTCAAAAAAATGGGTATAGAGCGTACATCCACATAATAAAGGCCATATATGACAAACCCACAGCCAACATCAGACTTAACAGCGAAAAGCTGGAAGCTTTTCCTTTAAGATCTGGAGCAAGACAAGTCTGCCCACTCTCTCCACTTTTATTCAACATAGTTCCGGAGGTCCCAGCAATGGAAATAAGACAACACAAAGAAATAAAAAGCATCCTGATTGGTAAGGAAGAATTTAAACTGTCACTGTTTACATAAAAAACCCTAAGGAATCCACACCAAAACTACCAGAACTAATAACTGAATTCATCAAAGTTGCAGGATACAAAATCAATACACAGAAATCTGTTGCATTCATATACACTAACTATGAACTAGCAGAAAGAGAAATCAGAAAAACAATTCCATTCACAATTGCATCAAGAAGAAAAAAATACAGATAAATAAACTTAACCAAGAAAGTGAAAGACCTATACTCTGAAAATTACAAGACACTCTTAAGAGAAATTAAAGAGGACACTAATAAATGGAAGTACATCCCATGCTCTTGGGTAGGAAGAATTTATATTGTCATAATAGCCATCCTGCTTAAAGCAATCTACAGATTCAATGCAATCCCTATCAAAATACCAACAGCATTCTTCAATGAACAGAACAAATAGTCCTAAAATTCATATGGAACCACAAAAGACCTTGAATAGCCAAAGCAATCCTCAGAAGGAAGAATAAAACACGGGGGATGCTCCCCAACTTCAAGCTCTACTAC
Source organism: Phataginus tricuspis (assembly GCA_029783875.1). NCBI lineage: Eukaryota > Metazoa > Chordata > Mammalia > Pholidota > Manidae > Phataginus > Phataginus tricuspis. The sequence continues at coordinate 2,261,604 of JAQQAC010013566.1, read as the reverse complement.
AAAGCCACAGTAATCAAGACAATTTGGTACTGGCACAAGAACAGACCCATAGATCAATGGAACAGACTAGAGAGTCCAGATATTAACCCAAGCACATATGGTCAATTAATATAGGATAAAGGAGTCATGGATATACAATGGGGAAATGACAGCCTCTTCAACAACTGGTGCTGGCAAAACTGGACAGCTACATGTAAGAGAATGAAACTGGATTACTGTCTAACTCCGTACACAAAAGTAAACTCAGAGTGGATCAAAGACCTGAATGTAAGTCATAAAACTATTAAACTTTTAGAAGAAAATAGGCAAAACTCTCTTAAATATAAACATGAGCTAGATACTTTTTCATGAACATATCTCCCTGGGCAAGGGAAACAAAAGTAAAAATGAACAAGTGAGACTACATCATGCTAAAAAGCTTCAGTACAGCAAAGGACACTATCAGCAGAACAAAAAGGCACACTACAGTATGGGAGAATATATTCATAAAAGACATCCGATAAGGGGTTGACATCCAAAATATATATAGAGCTCACAAGCCTCAACAACCAAAAAGCAAATAACCTGATTAAAAAATGGGCAGAGGATCTGAACAGACACTTCTCCAAAGAAGAAATTCATATGGCCAACAGGCACATGTAAAGATGCTCCACCTCACTAATCATTAGAGAAATGCAAATTAAAACCAAAATGAGATATCACCTCACACCAGTTAGGATGGCCACTATCCAAAAGACAACAACAAATGTTGGCGAGGATGTGGAGAAAGGGGAACCCTCCTACATTGCTGGTGGAAATGTAAATTAGTGTAACCATTGTGGAAAGCAGTATGGAGGTTCCTCAAAAAACTCAAAATTGAAATACCATTTGACCCAGGAATCCCACTCCTAGGAATTTACCCTAAGAAAACAGGATCACAGGTTCAAAAAGACATATGAACCCTTATGTTTATTGCAGCACTCTTTACAATAGCCAAGAAATGGAAGCAACCTAAATGTCCATAAGTACATGAATGGATAAAAGGTGTGGTACATATACACAATGGAATATTATTCAGCCATAAGAAAATGAATTCTACCATTTCCAACAACATGGATGGAGCTAGAGGGTATTATGCTCAGTCAAATAAACCAGGCGGAGAAAGACAAGTATCAAATGATTTTGATACTGTGGAGCATAAGAACAAAGCAAAAAATGAAGGAACAAAACAGCAGCAGACTCACAGATCCCAAGAATGGACTAACAGTTACTAAAGGGAAAGGGACTCGGGAGGGTGGGTGGGAAGAGAGGGACAACGGGGAAAAAGGGGAATTTTATTTAGCACAGATAATGTCGGAGGGATTGTACAACACAGAGAAGACAGTAGTGACTCTATAGCATCTTACTACGCTGATGGACAGTGACTGTGATTGGGGTATGCGGTGGGGATTTGATAATGGGGGGAATCTAGTAACCACAATGTTGCTCATGTGATTGTATATCAATGATACCTTAATAAAAAAAAAAGAAATCACTGGAGACTTAAAAAGAAAATTGTTACTTGATTAACATATTAATTTAAAATAACCCATTCCTTGGCTATTATCAAAAACACAAGAAATAACTTGGCAAGGATGTGGAGGAGAGAGAACCCTTGTGCATTTGTAGTGGGAATGTTAATGGTGCAACCACTGTGAAAAACAGAAATAAATACCATATGGTTCTACAATTCCACTTGTAAAATTCCAATTTATCTGGAAATAAATCGTAAATTTTGAATTTTAAGATATATTACCTTCATTTTCGTTGCAGCATTATTTACAATAACCAAAATATAGGAATAACTTAAGTGTCCACTGATGGATATATGGGTAAGGAAAATGTAGTATATATATTCATTTGGAGAATTTATCTATATATACACACACACACACACAGAATATTATTCAGCCATATAGAAGAATGAAATCTTCTCATTTGTGATGATATAGATGGACCTTGACGGCCTTATGCTAAGTGAAATGAGTCAGACGGAGAAAGACAAATACCGTATGATCTCACTCATATGTGGAAACTAAAAAAAAAAAAACAAAGAAAAAACAAGCTCATAGATACAGAGAACAGATTGGTGTTTACTTGCAAGAGGCAGGGATAGGGGTGGTGAAATGGGTAAAGGGAGTCGAAAAGTACAAACTTCCGGCTATAAAATAAATAAGTCATGGGAATGTAATGTACAACATGGTGACTATAATTAATAACACTATATTGTATATTTGAAAGTAGATCTTCAAAGTTCTCGTCAGAAGAAAAATTTCTGTAACTGTGTATGATGATGGATGCTAATTAAGACTTACTGTGGTGATCATTTTGCAATATGCAAGTAGTGAATTATTATGTTGTATGCCTCAAACTAATATAATGCTGTATGTTAATTATACCACAATAAAAATAATAACAAAATTATCTATTCCTGGTAGAAAGAAATGTTGCTTTACTACCATTTGTCTGAAGATGTCTGGCCACTTTCAGGGGACACATGGATCCTCTTCATACTGTCTCCAGGGGCTGCAAGTCCATGACATCCCTAGACATTTTATCACTGAATGTCAGTGATTTTGGTTGTGCCCTTATCTTTTCTTGCAAAATAGGGTATTATTTTACTGATAATTTCTACAGAGGTCCTTAGCACCTGTCCTTCATGCTAGACTTCAGGAGAAAATATCTGTTTTGTTGGTTTCTGTTGTATTTAATCTGAAGTGTATTCCCTTGGAGGCAAGTTTACTGGGCACGGTTAAGAAGGAATTCTCAGGAGGGCTGTTTGAGGCTTTTGGAACACTTCCAAAACATTACAAACTCTCCAAAAAAAGTTTGCTTTGGCATAATCAGGCATCTTTTTATAAAATAGAACAAAATGGAGTTTATCCAGAGCAGATCTACTTCAATAGTAATGGGACATACATACAATTTAGATTTCAGTAAACTTGCTCCTCCACGAAGCTTTCCCTTACTCCCCAAATTTGATAAGCATCTTTGTCATTTACTGCGATTTTCAAATAATAACACCTGTTACACTTTATTAAGCTGTTTATTTACTCTTTGTCTCCTCCTTGGTTATAAGCTTCCTGAGGTCAGGAAGTATGGTTTGTTCATCACTATATAGCATTTAGCTAAGTACTTACACGTGGTGGGTGATCAAGTTGATCGCTTTAATAAGCAACAGGATATACATAATAACTGCCACTTCACCTGCCATTGGCAAGGATGACGTCAACAATGTAAAATCTAAGTCTTTCCTTTCATCATATATCTTGGTGCTCTTTCCTTTTTTAAAACAATATCTGCTGAGAATTTCTGTCTTTTCACTTAGTAGTTTATTTTTTATTGCCTTTTGTGGTCTAGGCTCAATAGATTGCAAGTTTTTCAGAACAGGAATCTTATTTTGTCTTGATTTTATTTGTATTGTATAAAATACCTACTTCTACTGAACAGTATAGATGATAGCTTCTCAATAAATATCAGGTGATTGCTAGGTTGAATGGATACTAACATGCAGAACTCATATAGAACATAGTTCTCTTACAGTGTTTAGAGAGTAGCAAGAAAGCAAATTGACAAGACACCAGAGCTTTTATCTGAAACCTCACCTGAAAATAGAGAATGATGGCCATTTCCTGTGACATTCCAGGTCAAAACTCCATGGCCACTGAATTAGCTAAAAAATTAGGGCTTAAATTAATTTAGATTTTTCTTCCATGTGTCAATTAATTTTGTTTCTACACGTAAATTTATCCAAATAAAAATGAGGGGGGCCTTTTGTAGGACTTTTCAGTAAGCACAGGTGTAAACAGTGAAATGACTTGATCCACTATCTGTTGCACATAATTGTAACACCATTAACTAAAAATAATACAAACACTGCATAAAAGGGTTTAAAATCAGGAGGACATTCATTTTACAAAAATGATCATGAAAACTAAATAAACTTATTCCCGATATGAATCACATTTCTGAAGTACATATTTTGCCCCATGAACAGCGGATTCATTTTCATCACCACGGAGACCCAGGGGAACATGGAATGGCCGTGGATCAATGGTGTCACTTACGGGCCGATTGTCAAGCTAGCAGACGTGTGTGCCTTTTTGTCCCTACTCTGGTTAACATTTGCCAGTTGTCACATCAAGTTTTAGGATACAGTGTCTCATTTTTTATCAGGAGGTGACATGTCCAGGAAATGGAAGCAGAGCAAATAGTATGTTTCTGACAAACCTCCCAAAATTAAGTAGTGAATACAGAAACCATTTCAAGAAAGTGCATTTGCCTTGGCATTGAAAAATGTGGCAGAGGCTGCTAGGAGTTCATTAAAATCCATTACTCTCTTTCTTGGCACAAAACAAACTCCATATCCCTGCAGTTAGGTTTGTCTACATGAGCTGGGTTCCAGCCGATGGAATATGATTGGAGGTCACATGTGCCCCATCCAGAGATGACTCATGGTCTCCCCCATGTGTTCCTCCATGTTCTTTTCCCCTTTTGCCCGCTCAGGGTGGCAGTGTGCTGGGTGACCTTGGGTACAACATATCAAAGGCGGCAGAGAAGCATTCACCCTGGTCAGTGAATAATCCATAAAGGAAAACCACTCTGCTGACTTTGACACCTGCCTTGTACTATTATAGAGTAAAGAAATTATCTTGTTTTTTAAACCACTAGTTTTGGGGGGCTATTTGTTACTGTAGCTTAGCCTATCCTAATTTCGAACTCAGACTCAGTGTGGGAATAAATGTGTGTATGTGTGTCTCATATAGTCATATACATAAATTAAGAAGAAATATAATTATTAAGAACTTAAATTGGGAGATTCAAAAAAGGAAATGATACATCTTCACAAATTACTTGGACTTTCATAAAAATTAAGGAAAATAAAAAGTGTGTTTTATATTCATATCTTTTACTTAGCATAAACCAATTAACAAACATCTAAATTCAGGGATTTAGAAATTTAACCATAAATTCTCTAAACTATTTCCACACATTTTCCTGAAATTTGGGGATTTTATCATTATTTGGAAGTCTCTATTTTTTACTAATGATAACTAATCAAAATATAGCAACTGGATAGTATTTGATTACCACATTACAAGACTCAAAAAACACCATTTTGATATACTGACAATTCCAATGAGCAAATTTTTCTTTTTGTTATAATAATAATGATAATGTTAAGAGCAACAGTCACAGTACTGGTTACTTACAACAGTATACATTTAATTTAACCTTTACACAAAATTCTGGAATATTATTGTCCACATGTTACAGACTAGAAGCTAAGGCTCAGAGAGTTAAGCAACTTGCCCACAGCTCTAAAAACACGGCTTGCTGGAACCAGGATCTGGACCCAGCTTTTGACTCCAACATTGTGCTTGTAGTTCCCTACTTCATCATCTCAAAGAACAGAATCCTAACCTCAATCACTGTGACAATTTTCCCTGGGTGTTACTCTTTTACAGATAATTACATGTACTAGCAACACACTGAGACAACTCTGCATTGCTAAGCCAGAACTGAACCTTTAAGTCCTTAGGTTTGTAGGACATTTCTGAATCAAGCATAGAATAACATAATTTTAAATGATGGGGAAATTGTCTTCAAAAGTAAAGTAATGATATATTTCAAAATGTTAGAACTATAAAGTAACATCTTTGGTTCTTCAGTATCTACAGTGGAAACCACATCTGATATCACATCCATTTTTGTTTGTACAAGAACATTTTGAAACTTTACCTTCAAACCCAACTTCGAACCTCGGTTTTATAACATAATTCCAAGTTATTTACAAGACAATTTCACCTGGTTTTTAAACTAAAAACTTTAACTCAACAGCTTTTTAAATAAAAAGTGCATTCCCCCTCAGAAACTGGCCACCCTCCTGACATTCCCATTTATGTCTTCACTGAAGGAATTAATTTCTCACTGATTTATACCTTCATATAACTTAATTTGTACTGTATGTACACCACTTACCAAATTCACAAATTGTAACTATTTCTATACATAATTCACCTTTCTTAATTGCTTTTAACACCTTACTTTATGTATCTTTTGTTTAAAAGAAATTACTAACAATTCAAAGTTCATTGATTTATCTCCCTAACCATAAATTCACTTTAAGAGATGGTGTCCTTTGACTAGGTGGGAATCACAGCTTCATATTCATTTTAATGCTTCCAAGAATATCTAGTGCAGCGCTTCAATTTTAACTGGGTCATGACAAGTATCTGTTTAGTAATAAATCACACATAAACACATTAATAAAGAACTGTAGAACTCATAGATAAGATTAATTCTGAAACAAGAAAGGGCAATTCTGTGAATCTAAAGTAGACATTAATCAAAGCACAGTAGGCAGAAAGTAGGTGAAATCCATTTTAACATTATGATTTGGAAAAATTTTTACTCATCATATTAAGGTAATGAATAAGCATCCACCAAACATATAGCTAATGTCCAAAAAGCTGCAGTCTTGGAAACTAAAATTTTACAAGCATAATATTTTGTAATGACAGTTTTGAAAGGTTGATAAGGAATAATGAAAATGAGGATAATTGCCTAAGTATTTGTCAGTGTTTAATCCAGGAGTATGCAGATGACAGACACTCTCACTTTTTGACAGACATGAGTATCCAAGTCATTTTTAGAAGGATGCTTTCTAAAGGGAGCAAGAGCAATTCTTCAGGCTCAGTCAGGTGAGATCACTCAGAGCCTTTTGCTCAACCTCCTATCTTATTTCATTTATCAGGCACGTTAATGCTGAGAATTAGGTATTGTAGCTACTGGGTATGAGTATTAGCAGGAGCATTACAGTTACCATCCTTCATTGTAATAAACTCTTTAGCATTCAAAAAGGCAGCTTGCTGTGGAGTTGGAATTTATGTGAAATCTTGATTTCATCACTAAGAAGCTGTAATCTTTAGCAAATCACCTAATCTCTCTGGTTTCCACTTTCTCTAGCCACAAAAAGAAGAAGTGGGATTAGCATCCTTTATTGGTTAAAAAAAAAATCTGTAATTAGAAAAGACTGTGTTATTAAGTAGGACTCTTACCCCACCAGTCAAGATCTTTTCTGGCAAACTACATCGTTATTGTGATGAGTACAGCCCAAGGGAAGACTAAATATTTCTTAAGAGGAAATTATTCTTAAAAGATCTGAACCCATTTTGTCTCTTTTATGTACTTAATTTGATCTGAGAACATCAGGGAACATATTTCTTCAAATTAAGTTTTTATTCAAAATATTAATCTATCCTGTGGTTTATTAGACTGAAAATGCTTCTAATAACACAGCTAATGTCCATCTGATTTTAACTCAATGGCAGTTATAAGGAGCTGTGACAGCTGCCAAAAGTGTGGCCTTGTCTTCTTTCAACATACTTCTCTTAAAAACAAAAACAAATGAGGAAGATCCCATTAATTTTGCATAGTCAAGAAATCTGGTTCGGGATTTGACTTAATGTAGAATTCAGCCTATTCTAGTATTTTCCTTGAGTTTAACTATATTTCAGAGTCAATTTTAGGAGTTTTGAATCTGTCATATTAAAATAACCCTGAATTTCCAGAGATTCCTAAACTAAGAACCAGATAAAGTCCAATTCCACTGTATGATTTATAAGTACTACTTTGGACCCTTTTTAGACCACTACTTTAGACTACTTCTCAACTAAAGTTGGTTGACATAACTCTCATGCCAGAAGAGCTCATTTCACTAGACTATCACATCAACTATCATGGTAAAATAAAAGAGACAGCAAGCTTAAGTATGAATAAAGGGGAAGCCCCAAACATTTACAAACAACTTCCTAAAAAGTTCCCTGAAGAGGAGACTTCTTTTTGATGGGCAGAGGCAATTTGACTTATATTCATAAGTATTAAACCGGCAGGCAGATCCCTCTACATCTTCGTCTATTTTCGCTGAAATCATTGTCTGTCATGCCAGTTTACCCTCAGCATAAGAACATCATTATTAAACAGCAGATTTTAGCCCCAATGTTATAAGCCAAGTATATCTCAAAACAATTGCAGCCCAAAAGTCTGTTAGCTTTGTGAAGCTGTGTAGACAAAAATAACGCGTGAGTAACTTAAGAAATACATCCGTTAAAAGACTAAGGATTGGCACCAATTACCAAGGAAGGGCAAGTGTTCTTAGGGAACATTTAATTAAAATCAACATAGAATCATTGCTTCTTTCTTTAGGTGTGAAATTATACACATTTAGGAGTGTGCTTTCTAAGGGAAGGGATAGAGTGACACATTTTCTAAATCACAGACAAGATAAACATACTCAAAACCCACTGTCTGTTACTCGGTCCTTTAGCCTGTCTCTGCTGGAAGGCTGCGAGGTGGCCCTGCGTCAGGCAGGCCGCCATGGCCTGGGCTACCACCCCCAGCTTCCATTTTTCAAAATGCAGCTTCAAGTGCCCCTTCTAAGATTCTGCACCACATTACTATGATTTATAAACTGGATTTCAGTCTACTTATTTCAAATGGAGAAGAAGCTAATATTACCCTGGCCTAATTGTTGGACCCTATCTGAACAGCTTAGTGCTTTCTTGATGACTCTGGAAAGCAAATATCATAGAGAAAGGTTGCTTATTGACCTTTTCATTGTAACCCGGAAGGTGACATGCTGTTAAGGTACATCTGCCAAGTTTAATATTCTTATAAATTGATTTTCTGTACTGTAACAATAGCTGTACTGAACAACTCGGACTGATCTCATGGAACCAGAACACCTCTCCCTTGTCACACATCAATTTCCACTCTCCATCCTGCCTTTTTGATATTGTTTATCAGTTACTAACATTTCTGTTACTATGACTATCTAATGAACAGGTAGGCTTTCCAAGGTTATGCTTCATCTTCTTTAGTCTCCTGGCTTCCTGGCTTCCTGGTTCATTAATTTAATCAGTAAACTACATCACAAGCATGATGCAAGATGAGTTATTTCTGAGAAGTTTTCTAAAAATAATTAAATTTACCTGTATTTTGTGGGCTCTGGTACCTTTTTCTGAGAGAATCTTCTCGTCCTTTATTCATTTACTTTAACCTCCATTTCTGTGTTTAACCAATACTTCTTACATCCGCTGCATTTATAGCCTCCCTCCTGCCACAGGGGCTTTTACTCATAGTTTTCCTTCCTCACCCTCTTTATGCTTGTCCTCACCGTCATTTCAGGGAAGCTCCCTCTGAAAGGCTGTAGACACTGATCGTTAGCTTACAGACAACACACAGGACCACACTTTCAGAAAGATCACTGAAAGTCAACAAATCATTGCATAAAATCTTATTGGATAAAAAGAACTTGAGATCAAAATTTGGAAATAATATTAACATATGCTTGTGTCATATTTTTAACTTTTCAAATAAATTTGCAGATCAGTTTTAAAAAGGAATTTAGTCAGCAGGAATTAAGCTTCTTTTTCATGTCCAACTTCGACATAATGATGGAGTGCAGTGAAAATACATATGGTACATTTCTTGCCATTAAGTTACTTGCAGATGTACAAGGAGAAACTGGAGACTTTTTAATGGAGACATTTTAAATTCTAAGGGAAAAATATTCAGGAGTTCAGGAAAGCTAGAGACCACTGACCAGTCAGAGAAAGGTGGGGAGAGAAGGGCCATGAAAACAGGTGAGAAATGATGGTGAGGACAAGCATAAAGAGGGTGAGGAAGGAAAACTATGAGTAAAAGCCCCTGTGGCAGGAGGGAGGCTATAAATGCAGGGGATGTAAGAAGACTGAAGGAGGAGTCGGGGTGAGTGGGGACAATCAGGATCAGAACTAATATTCCTGGTGGAACCAGTTGGTGGGGTGCTTCAGCGGTAGAATCCTATGTCTGGTTGATTGATATCTGATAAACAGTTAAAAGCAACTATTTTGCAATCAAATCTGATTTCATATGCTTGCTCTGAGATTTCTTGGCTGTATGACTTTAGGAATGCAGCAAACCTCTCTAACCTTCTGTTTCTTCATTCTGTCATGTGGGGAAAAGAATTCGTAAGTCAGGGGACCGTTGTACATACAGTGCTGGTACGGAACCCGGAAGATCATGGCTCACGAAGAAAGTCCCTTAAAGGGAACCAAGGAGCAGAAAGGCCGAGTGGTTGCCTCATTTCACAAAGCAGACTTGAAAATCAAGAAAGCAAATGACTGAAGAATTTCTGAAAGCCTGGTTATTGCCATTACTTTTCTTAAGTTTCAGCCCTATATTCCTTCCATGAAAGGAACATTTATTTTGCCAATTGTGAAAACCCCAAATAGAGAGGAAGCAATTTAGAAATCACTGTTCTAGTAAGAAATTATATAAAAATAGTTAAAACTTTGTATTATATATCATTTCATATACATGTACATACAATAGTCTCCCTTGTCCACAGGAGATTATGTTCCAGAGCCCCCAGTGGATGCCTGAAACTACAAATAGAACGAAACCTTATATATATGATATATATAAATACATGCCTGGGATGAAGTTTAATTTATAAATTAGGCACAGTAAAAGATGAACACAAAAACTAATGATAAAATAAAGCAATTTCAAACAATATAATGCAAAAGAAGTTATGTGAATGTAGTTTCTCTCTCTTCCAAAATATCTTATTGCATCGTACTCACCTTTCTTGTCTCGTGATGATGAGAGATAATAAGATGCTCACGTGATGTGATGAAGTGAGTTGAATGACACAGGCATTGTGACGCAGTGCTAGGCTCTTGCCGACTTTCCCGCCGACCTTCCCACCGCCTATCAGGTGGACCTTCAGCTCCGGGACCGTGTCTGGCCATGGGCAACTGAAACCAAGGACAGCAAAACCTACGGACAGGGCCGCGACTGTGTGTGTGTGTGTGTGTGTGTGTGTGTGTGTGTGTGTGTGTGTG
>JAQQAC010013566.1:2197210-2250684 GCA_029783875.1 Phataginus tricuspis | reverse complement strand
TGTGTGTGTGTGTGTGTGTGTGTGTGTGTGTGTGTGTGTGTGTGTGGTGTGTGTGTGGAATAGTACATTAGAAAGGAGAAAAAATGAAAAAATAATGTTGCATTAAAAAATTAAGATTTGAGCAAGAAAATTATAAAATAATTCTGTCCAAATGATACAGTGACATGTAAAAAATATGCTAGAAAAAGTGAGGTAATTTATGTAAGGTAATTGAATATTTGAGACAGAGCATTCAAACCATTTGAGCTGTAATAAGACTTTCAAGGTAATGGATTGTACTTATCATGTTAAAAGTCTGGCAAAGTGTAAGGGCACCGAGGAACTCATTTGCTTCACAATGACAATTCCAGGACCTTGAAAGATACATGTCGAGACTTGCACTGTCCAGAGAAAAATATCTTTTAGGAGTTAATGGCTTTTCATGTTCATGCAGTTCTCAAATTTTAAAAACCAAAATATCGATTCAACAGGACTCATAGAATGATTGTTTTACTCAAAGAACTGTATGAGGAGATAAGGGGAATAAATAAATACAAAGTAGCATGATTTCCACCTTAAGGAAATCATATCATAAGAAATAACTGTGCTATGAGGGAAATCATGAGATGTCATAAAACAATAAATCATGAATGACTTCTTAGGAGTAAAAAGTGTTTGGACTCCTGGAGAAAAATGTCAGTGGGTCAAGAAAGGATTTTGAAGAGAGTTTCTTAGTAGTAGACTTTAAAGTCTGGGAAGGATGGCAACAGGTACATATTACTAGGAGAATCATAGAAAAAAATTCATACCAAGCAGCAGCATAATCATGAGAAATGTGAAGTTAACACATAGTTTGTTCATTGTTCAGACTGATGATGATTTGTCCAGACTGACTAGAGATTTATTTAGGAAAGCCACATGCATCATGGAGACCAGGACAGAAAGGTGAGCCAGAGCTGGACTGTGTCTGGCGTTGCTGGTCTAAGGGAGGAATACTTCCCAACCATGGTCAGCACAAACTCAATAAGAGGAGCGTACACCTAGATGGCGTGGTGCTAGGTGCTCTCCTGTCGGCTGCCTGACCTGAACCACACCTGCTCCACAATGAAAAAATGGATTCCAAGCAGAAGTTTTCTATCCCGCCCATGGACAAGGCACACTCACAACCCTAAGCCTTCCAGGTTGGCTTTCAGCAGTGTCTTCTGCTGCTCTAGACTCAGACTTAGAGATTTGTGTATCTCAAAGTTGTTTTTCAGTTTGGTCCTAATTGTTTTGTATGAAGCATATATTATTTAAGATGTTTGTGTGAAATTGTATTTGTTCCCTAACTTCAGTATAGGAAGTTTCTCCTCCAATTTTTTGTTTTGTTTTATTTATTTTCCTGTGGGCTTTTTTCTCCCATTTGAAGTTCGAGTAGGAAAGATAAACAAGCATCGTGACTTCACCATCTTACCTGGAAGTCACATATTTTCTCTGATTAAACTCTGCAGAAAACTGAAAAATGTTCTTAGTAAGCTGTGGCTAAAATTTTATGTTATCAGTTCCAGAGCATAAAAGAGTTTCTTTCTCAGTGTGTGGAATGAAGAATTCCCAGAGTTTCTAAATTAAATTAAACCAAACTTTTTCTTTTTCCTCTATATCAGGTTAAGGGTTTTTAGTAGATTGATTGCCTAATTAGTCCAGGAAGGAATGATTCCAACAGTCACGGAGATCAGTTCGAAAGCTCGAGTCATCCTGTTCTTACCCACATCACGATTTAGAATACCCTAATTTCCATCAAAAGTACAGATCTTAACTGAACATTTCACTTTAGGGTAGCAATTTCCTCCAAAGAAGAAATGCTATTTCATTAGAACTGGTAGCATTTTCCAAGGTTTCCATGATTCCCCCAGTGTGAAAACCTCTTAGTAGCAACCTCAGCAATTAGGGAAAGACAAAATATTATGACTAATTTGAGTGCTCGAAGTAAATTTCTTGTTGGAGCAGACCCTAGGTACCAATCCTAAAAGTGTGTTGAGTTACATGAGAAATCATAAAATAGTACAATTAAGAAAGCAATACAGATAGTCATGTACTTAAACCTTTTTACTGTGTAGATTAATCAGAGAAATGGCCAAGCCTAGTCTGGCTAAACCTGACCAGAGCTAAATTAAAGAGATAAGATTAAAATTTAGGCTCCCTCACTCTGCTCATTTGTAACTCACTGTTCACATTTTCCTGAAAGTAAAAGAATGCAGCTACCATTTAAATTTTCTATTCTCTATGCCCAAAAAAGACTAAACACCAATGTTTTAAAAGCAAAACGTTTTTGAATATTTGAGGTAACCCCCCAAACCATGTAAACAATATGAAACTGATAACAGTGGTTTCCTCTAGAGAAGGGAACTTATTAGCTGGGGTAGGAAAGGATAAGCAGACATTTATGTTTGTTACATACTCTTTTAAAATCTGTTAAATTTTTCACTCTGTGAGCAATTTTGTAAAGTAGCTCTTCACTAAGAAAGACACATTAAAACCGATCAAGGAAATGTGTTGTATGGATTAAGGAGAAACATATGAGTGCCAAGTTGACCTCACTGGACCAGATTGCCCAGATTTTTGGCCAAATTTTATCTCTGGATGTGTATGTGAGGGTGTTTCCTGATGAGATTGGTACTTGAATTGGCGGACTCAGTAAAGCACATGGCCCTGTCCAGTGTGGGCAGGCGTCATCCAGCCCACTGAGGACGGAATAGAACAAAAGATGGAGGGAGGGAGAATCCACCCTCTCCGCCCGGCTGCTTGAGCTGGGACACCGGTTTTCCCCTGCTGTTGGACTGAGACTTAAACCATTGGCTCCACTGATTCTTTGCCCTTTGGACATGGGCTGAATTATGTCACCAGGCTTCCTGGCTCTCCTTCTTGCAGGCAGCATATTATCATGAAACTTCTCAGCTTCCATAATTGTATAGCTAATCTCTCATAATAAATCTCTCCCTTTTTCTCCCACTTATCTACTTATCTACCTATCTATTGATCTATCAATCTATCATCTATTTATATATCATCTATCCATACCCTGTTAGCTGTTTCTCTGGAAAGTGCTAACAGAGTGTACTTATCATGTGCCAGGCATGTTATATCCTTTATCTCATTTGATCCACACAGTAATGCTGAAAGATTTCTACATGTTATGAGGTCGGTCAATGATCCTTTCCTTTTCTCCCCTTATTAACAGGGAACACATCTGGGGAAATGTAAAAAAGTAGGAGACCCATTGTAATCTCCTTGTAAACATATTAACTAAACCTTGAAGTACATAGACTAATTAATATTTGCCAGGGCAAAAGTGTACAGCTACATGCAAGAGAATGAAACTGGACTACTGTCTAACCCCTCACACAAAAGTAAACTCAGAATGAATCAAAGATCTGAATGTAAGTCATGAAACCATAAAACTCTTAGAAAAAAACATAGGCAAAAATCTCCTGAATATAAACATGAGCAACTTTTTCCTGAACGTATCTCCTCGGGCAAGAGAAACAAAATAAAAAATGAACAAATAGGACTACATGATGATAAAAAGCTTCTGTACAGCAAAGGACACCATAAGCCTAACAAAAAGGCATCCTACAGTATGGGAGAATATATTTGTAAATGACATATCTGACAAGGGGTTAACATCCAAAATATATAAAGAACTCGCACGCCTCAACACCCAAAAAGCAAATAACCCTGTTAAAAAATGGGTGGAGGATATATGAACAAACACTTCTCCAAAGAAGAAATTCGTATGGCCAACAGGCACATGAAAAGATGCTCCACATTCCTAATTATCAGAAAAATGCAAGTTAAAACCACAATGAGGTATCACCTCACACCAGTTAGGGTGGCCAATATAGAAAAGACTAGGAACAACAAATGCTGATGAGGATGTGGAGAAAGGGGAACCCTCCTACACTGCTGGTGGGAATGTAAACTAGTTCAACCATTGTGGAAAGCAGTATGGAGGCTCCTCAAAAAGGAACTAGAAATAGGAATACCATTTGACCCAGGAATTCCACTCCCAGGAATTTATCCTAAGAGTGCAGGATCCCAGTTTCAAGAAGACATATGCACCCCTATGTTTATCGCAGCACTATTTACAATAGCCAAGAGATGGAAGCAACCTAAGTGTCCATCAATAGATGAATGGATAAAGAAGATGTGGTACATATATATAATGGAATATTATTCAACCATAAGAAGAAAACAAATCCTACCATTTGCAACAACATGGATGGAGCTAGAGGGTATTATGCTCAGTGAAACAAGCCAGGTGGAGAAAGACAAGTATCAAATGATTTCACTCTTCTGTTGAGCATAAAAACAAAGCAAAAACTGAAAGAACAAAACAGAAGCAGACTTACAGAACCCAAGAATGGACTAATAGTTACCAAAGGGAAAGGGACTGGGGTGAGGGAGTGGGTGAGAAGGGAGGGAGAAGGGGAATAAGGAACATTACGATTAACACACATAATTGGGGAGGGGGGTACACAGGGAAGGCAGTATAACATAGAGAAGACAAGTAGTGACTCTATAGCATCTTACTACGCTGATGGATAGTGACTGCAATGTGGTGTGTGGTGGGGACTTGATAATGGGGGGAATCTAGTAACCACAATGTTGCTCATGTAATTGTATATTAATGGTACCAAAAAATATATATTTGCCAGGAAGAGGATATTTATCTATAGAATGATTTTAACAGATGTGTCTAGTTCAGTAGTTAAGTATAATGTTTAGTAAGTAAACCCCAAATCTATGGTAGTACAAGCATGTCTGTGTAGAAAATGTCACAAAAACTGGCTTACAAAAAGGGAGATGTGCTGTGTGTGGTAAACCCACGATAGATTACTTTGAAACCCCGTCTATTATCGGGGCCCAGAGTGTGTGTCCGATGCAGGAAGGTGGGGAGCCAACTCAGTGTCACGGGGCTCTCCGCACATTGACCTGCATCTGCTCCTTCCTGGTCCATTCCTCTTTCAAGGCCGCTCAGGAGAAACCTGCTAATTCTTTTTATGATGATTTGCAAGCTGAAATTTTGTTAGACAGGCCTATCTGCAAAGGGGCACCCCCCTACTTGCTTGTGAGAGGGAGAGAAAGGCAGTAGGAAGAGGAGAGGAAAGACTGGAAGGAACTATATAAAGAGGTACCTCATGAAAGTCAACCATTTACATTGTCAAAAGGTATTATTTGGTCTTTCAAAATACAGAAAGAGTAATAATATTTATTTGTATATGACTTGTGAAATCCAAATGTTGAATTGATAGATAGATTGTCATCATAATGCCAGAAGCTATACAGTGTAACCATTGTGAGCTTAGCCATAGAGCCAGACCGACTGGATTTGCACCCCTGCTGTGCTACATATAGGCTATGAACTTGAGCAGTACTTTCTGGGTGCCTCATTTTCCTCATCTATATAATTGGAACAATTTCAAGAGTACTTAGCTCAGAGGGTTGTTGTAAGATTAAATAAGATAATATACATAAAGGATTTAGAACAATGCCTGGTACATAGTAAATGCTTCATAGGTATTAGCTACTATTATTCTCAGTGTTATATCTGGGGTTCAGAGGTAAACATCTTGCATGAGTTCAGTCAGTGACAGTCAGAATTCCAATCATGTTTTTCTAAACCATTATGCTTCAATAAAATACAGTTCTATCTTGAAAGGCTTTGCAAATATTTTTAAATTAAACTTATGCTTCACTCTCTGACCCCAGAGTGCTGCATACACATACCTGTTACACCACTTTACAGGAGGTTTTGTGATTTTTTTTTTTTTTTTGCAGAAATTCTCTACCAAACTCTGATTACAAAACAGAGCTGTGGATCATATGCATTTGTCTTATGATAACCCAACATAATGAATTTTAAGAAGTGGTTTTTAATTAATATTTGGTAAATGAACACAGAAGTCAGAAAATAATAAATACACTGTTAGGTCTATAGTTTCTTAACTCCTCAAATCTTAATACTCAATTTTTATGTTTTATAACACACGGTCACACTTGAGCTTATCTTTGGCAGATCATTGCCAAAACTTATAAAGATAGTTAGTGGCAGATAAAAAAAACATTTCTCATGTTGTACATACTTCCTTTAATCTAACCATAACACTCCACTTAGCAAATGTCACTTACGACTCCTGGAGTAGTAACTAAGATTCATTTCATTACTTAGTCAAAGAAACGTATTGCCTAGTGTCCAAAATAAACACATCTTTATAACAGTTGATGTCTTGAATGCCTCAGCTCTGTGGCAATAATTTAACTAAGGCTTTGACTCGCCTCAAAAATAAAGAAGTAAAATAAACATGCAGATTCCTTTCTTGATAGAAAATGTTTTTAGTCAAGAAAAAATAAAACATTGACACAGGAGGTCTTATAAGCATTTTTCAAATATTCTCAAGCTTATACATCATGGTGGCTTTCTGTTTTATGTAAATTGTACAGGTGTGCACACACACAGACACACACACCACACACCTCCCCTAAACTGTAGAATTTGAAACTACTAAAAAAGGGAGAGGTCTGATTCCCTGATTAATACCGGGAAACGTGAAGGAATGAAGTGGCGACAACATCAAGAAGGACGAGTTAACATGAAATGTTCCCCAGTGCAGCTCAGCATTCCCACCACCACGGCAGACGTTTCTTTTTTGCAAATCACTCACTGTGTCCACAAATGCAGTAAAGCTATAGTAGTGCTTACGGTCCCTGACAAGCAAAATCCATTCGCATATGACCCTTATACTTGTGAATCTTTCTTGGTTAAACAATTGCATTTAGCTTTCAATTTCCCATTAACCAGAAAGATGTGCTTATTGGATAATCAAAATACAAGCAGAATCTGTGATTAGAAAGTGTTAGGAGGCTCCATGACTAAGAGGAACACAGTGAGTTATTTTAAAGTGAGGCTATAAAGAACTTTTAAAAGCTCTATAAATCAAATCTTCATATGTCCTCACGTTAAGCCCTAACTTGATCATCAAAGTAGAATATTTTGGCCTAAATGTATGAGTTTCCAGGTACTGGAACTATTAACACATATTTCAATCTTTCTCTAGTTAAATATATGCACAATGTATGTATGTAACTATATAATTAATTACATTATACCCACTTATTAGGGCTTACTGAAGATGGATTTTTAAAGAAAAAGGCAAGTAAAAAATGAAAGACTTCTACTTTATTGGGTCAATCCCTTGAGGATAAAAATGTGTTTTGGAAGGCAACTGGCAGCCTCCCATAAGCCTTTGTAGCCTAAAGCTCTTAGTTTGTTTTGGATTGTAAGAACATAAGCTTGCTTATCATATGACAATATAAAGAAAATGTTAACTTAACAAAACCCACAAGAGATTAAATCACAGCACATTTAAAATGCATTTTGTTTTTGTGCAGCAAGATATGTACATTTTATTATGCTAAATCAAATGCAAACTCCTAGACAAGTACTATGTCACGTATCGATGGAAAGCCATTGCTTAATATTAAAATCAGTCAGGACAATATATTGAAATTTGAATACACATAGAGGGAATTGTCATGTGTCTTTGAGTATCTTAGATACCAACACCTTATTATCTAATTGTGAGGGAATAAAAACTCATACTACAGATTTCTGATAAAAAATGTCCATAATCTAGTTTAATTTACTTTTCCGTTGGCAGCTGAATGTTAAAAACAACAAATCACTTAAAGAATTATGGAATAATAGCAGGTTCCTTGGCTTATACTAGTCCATGGAAATCTCTTTTTTTCTCTCTCTGTCTCTTTGACACACACACGCACACTGACAAGACTGTTACATTTGTAGAGCAGGGTTCAAGATTGTGGGTGGAAGTAAAAATTCCATATTGTTTTGCCTTAGCTTCTAATAGAAGTTTAGCATTCTTTCCAGTTATTAATGTATAGTAAAACAAAACAAAAAAATACCACACTATTAGCAGTACATTAGAAATCTGATATTTTTATATCATGCAACAGTTGTTCCAAATATTGTTTATGTTCTTTACTATTCTGAAATTATTGTAGTTGTTATTAGCCATCAAAACTATTATTTAATGCAATAATTTAAAAAAGTATTACTATTGCACACATTTATTTTTAAGTATTTTGATTATATTTCTACATAATTCTTTTCTGCGGCAATATTATGTATTTTACTTTATGTATTTAAAAACAGTTTTCTAAGAAGAAAACTATAGACTTCACAAGACTGCAAGGGGTCTATGTGTAGAAGAGAAAAAAATAGCCCCCAAAGATGTCCATGTTCTACTCCCCAGAACCTGTGACTATGTTACCCTGTATGGCCAAAGGGACTTTGCAGATATGATTAAGTGAAGGATGTTGAGATGGGGAGATTATACTGGATAAATTGTCTGAGTGAGCCCAGTGTAATCACAGGGTCCTTGTAAGAGGGAGGCAAGGGTGGGAATCAGAAGGAGAGTAATGATGGAAACGGAGATGGGAGCGATGCGCTTTGAAGACGGAGGAAGCGGCCTGAGCCATGAGTTCAGGTGGCCGCTAGGTGCTGGAAAAAGCAAAGAAAACCACTTCTCTGGAGTCTTCAGAAGGAATGCAGCCTGTTGATACCTTTATTTTGGCTCAGTGAGACTCATTTGGGATTTCTGGCCTCCACAACTGTGAGATAATAAATTTGTTTTGTTGCAAGTCACTGCGTCTGTGGGAATTTCTCACAGCAGCAGTGGGAAACCAATACCCCCCGGCATCGGCAAGTCACGGACACCTGAGGGGCCGCTGACCACCCGTCCCACCCAGCAGCAGCACTGATCTTCCTGTCACTGAGAAGAAGCGATTTCAATATTTGTATCTAGAAACATAGTACTGGTTAAATAGACTATTACTAAGAGCAAGTGCTTTGTTTCCCTGGCAGTATTTCAATACTAAATCATTTTTAAGGTTTTAGCATGTTTCTATTAGCCTTCCACAAAAAGGAAAAGAGTAGACATATTTTCTGTTATTTGGGGAATAATCATCCCTTTTTAAATCTCAGGCTGAATATATCTAGGACCTAGCATTTACACAAATGACATTTGTTACTCAAAGACAATATATTTTTTATAGAAACTAATTTTAAAAGCCTTGATAGTCATTTGAATATAATTACAGCAATTTTTTTCAGCTACAAAAATTCCATAATGTTTTGGCACCTTATTTTTGTTCACACAACCTGTAACAATAACTTATTAAAGGCAGTGACCATGACCTGAACTGCCCTTGTCACTGTTCAAAGTACACTGAGCAATACATACAAGGCTATATAATTAATATAAGCCTGCAGACACCACTTCAGCATGACCTTGCTCTCACGGCCCTGATGTATGCATTATAATCCATATTAGTTTATAATTTTTAGACTATTTGTATTTTTAGATTATTTTGCATAAAATGTAGTTGCTCTATCAACCAGTGATATCTAAAAAAATCCCCTATCTCTATGAAAGTAGCTTGAGGAAACAGCATAATTTTGATAATGGGAAGGTCCTTGGGTTGTGAGTTAGAGTAGCCCTTTATGGAAATGGTTCAGTCAATTCACTCATTTTGTAAACATCATCTTCATAATGCTAAGGCTACTGCTGCTATTTAATCCATTTGAAATCACACTATTGTAATAACTGGTTCCTGGCAACCAAAGAGGTTTTTTTAATACAAAATACAGAAAGAGAATTATCCTTTAATGGTACAGGTTAATTGTATGTGTATAAGCCTTGAAACCATTTCAGTAAATCATACATTCCAAATTAGCCTACTGATATAAACCTTTTTGTATTCATGGTAATTCAGTAAACCCAAAGTTCATTGTATGAGTTCTATTTAGATAACAGCTTGATAAATTATATTCTATTTGTTTTTAAGCCTTTGTGAGAGATCTGGTAGCCTGGAAATGTTCAAATGTTATAGCCAGATTTCCTAATTAGCCCTTGTGTTTGAGCAAAAGGCTTATTGTCAACGATCACTTCGATCTTTTGTGCCTAGGAACACATCACCACTCTTTATACAAATTATGAAAACTCAACTATACATGTCAGGTATGAGGCACAACAGACTGAACCACTGAGTACTGATGAGGAAAGTGATGTTAGAGATCGATCAACACCTTCATTTCTACACATCACAAAACACATATGCACAGAGGTCAAGAGACTTGCACAGAATGAATGCAGTCAGCTAGAAAGGCAGGTGAGGCTAGAAAGTTGGTGTTTCTGCCTTCTGATCCCGTCAGTCCAGTCCTGTGTATATGTTCAGCATGATCAGACACCACTCTGTGCCAAGTGTTGTGCTGAGTGATGGAGACAAGAGCACATGAGTACCTTTAAGGAGAAAGAAATATGTAAATAAATGGATGGTATTGTTTTGAGATTGGTGTCATAATAAAAATAGTGGCGATTCAAGATGGGAAGAAGTCAGCTCCATTTAGGAGTCCGCGAGGCCTTCACTGAAGAGTTAATTCCTGAACTGAGTTTGAAAAGTGGTCAGATATCTGTCAAACTAAATGGGAGAATAATCAGAGAGAAAGAGAAAGAGCATGCTCAGAAGCAAGAACATCTTTTCTGTGACTGTCCCTTGGCCACCACACCTCAAAAAATAGAAATTCTACCAGCAAACCAGGAACATACTGCCCCCTGAGTCAGGCTGCCCTTTCCTGGCCTAAGACTCAACTGGCAGGAACTGAATGTGTGCCACAGTGTGCCTCCTGTTCTGGAATTAGAAGGGAGACCCACAGATGCAGGTGTTCTAGGGAAAGACTGCCTCCCCCTGGCCTCCACCTTGCTGTCAGAGAAAGTGGACAGGGGGTGCATACCCTGCATGCTCCTGGCAGAAGGGACCCCAGTCCCAAATCTCATACCCTCACTGCCACATTCTGCTTAAGACAAGCAGGGCTGGTCATGTCAGAAATGTCATGTATTTTATTCCGATTACTTCAGTCAGTACATGAAGCCCAAGACTTCCAAATCAACCATCATCTATCTCATTCTCATAGAATTCTATCCATCTCCCTCTGGAATTCATGGTAATTCTGCAGCAAAATTCTCCTTAACCTCAAGTGTACCACAGCTAAGTCACATTACGCCACTGTGTGATTTTTTAAAGGTATTCCTCTCTTCCAATGTGAGAGCTCCAAGTCAAGGCACTTAGGTGGACTGGGCGGGCCCCGCCTGGATTTCAGTCTCCCCTGTTCTCCCCTTCAGCAGAGCACCACCGATAAAAGTGCAAGTGGTGGCTTGGAGCCTCCCTCATTTTTCTGAACGTTCCTTTTACCTTCTCACTTAAATGAAATCTAACTCTACCCTGCTTCTTTTGCATATCTTTTAAGAAGGTCTGTTTTGCTCTCCCTTGCTACTTGAATAATATTTAATATTTGCAGTAAGGTGGTTTAAACGTTCACCAGCCAAGGAACACAAGGAACACCAGATCAAGGTTAGGTTCATGGTTGCAAGGGAGACTGTACACCATGGGGAAACGGGGTGTCTCCGGGAGAGAATGCTGTGAGGGGACTGTTAAAGGGTTTGAGCTTATGTTAGGTGATTCTGGAGAGGAGCCAAAAGAAGTATGTTTTGTTCTGCATTGGGTGTTGTCAGAAAGTGAGGGCAATTCAATGATTCAGCGATTAATTTTTATCTAGGAGGTAGGTGGAATGGGAATGAGGCTAAAGCTGTAATTGCTAAAAGGAATAGCAGTCACTCTGCAGCATGCAGAAAGAGATGCTTGACTGTTTTTGTGATTTGCACAATGTTCTATTTTCCTATGGTCAGAAACAGTTAAGGAATAATCTTGGTTTTTCTCACTGCACCACAGTCATTCACAGAGCAACCTTGGCCGATGTAGATGTTCTATGAAGTCGTTTACATTGAGGAAGAAACGGCACCGCCTCGCAGTGAGTGCAGGTCGGCGACCAGCTGACAGCGACTGGGCTGCTTTTCCTTTCTTTGCTTTCTCAGTAGGCATACTTGTCAGGTGGTTCTTTCTCCCTTAATGGGAATACTTTAATGCTTTATCACTAACTAATATTTGCTGTACTATTTCATAGACACTTTTAACAAAGTAAAAAAAATTGATTTCTAGTCTTACTAAGAATTTTTATCAAAAAAGGGTGGTATAGGACAATGATGGAATGGTGACTAGGAACATGAGACTGTGTGAAGGCCTAGGTGACTATTTCTAATTTGTCCTATTTCCTGGGCCTCCCTATCTTCAGGCTCTTCACCTTCTAAAGTATCCTCCACTTTAATATTTTAATCATATACCTAAAATGTAAATCATCACATTACTTTAAAGCTTATTCAGTAATTCCCAATTACTTACAAAGTAAAAGCCAAACTCCTCTACATAAAAAAACCTTCAAGTTATGAGCCCCTACTTATATTTTTAACCACATCCCTTGTAATTCCCTTACACATTTTTCAATTTATTTATATCTAAATATTCATTAATTAAATAAATATTTCATGGATACTGATCAAGCACCAAGCAAGGTTCTGAGTATTATGGATGCAGCAGGTGAATAAATGAAATGATATGCTTTCACAATCCCCAAACAGGAAGAGACAATAAAAAATGACTCCTACCATATCCCTCTTTTCTTTCAACCACCATGAAAACCTAAAGAGCATTGAAGAATGACAGGGGATTATAATAAGCTTAATCAGGAAGTCAGCATCCAGTTGCTGCTGCTATCTTTACTGGGGCATATCGTCAGAAACATCACACTTTTTACCTATGATAAAACTAAGAAGCAGAGAATTCTAGAAGCAACTTTTTTTACCTGAAAGGAACAGTAGGACATTAGGGCATTTCACATCAAAACTATGTCAACTCTGACTCTTTGCTGTCACTTATTAAAGAGGAACTTGGACCATCTCACCATTCCACAGAACATCTTATTTTACTGGTGACATCATGCTAATTGGACTGGAAAAGGAGGAAATGTAAACATTCTGGATGTTTTGGTGAGATACAGAGGATAAAAGACAAATCCATGGAAAATATGGGGGTCTGTTACCTCATGGAAGTTTCCAGGGGAGGGAATGGTAAAGCGGTCTTCAATATATCATGATTTCACCTCTTAAGTGAAGTACACATTTCTATATCTTGTAATTTTTATGGAAAGACCACACTGCTTAGTATTTGGAAACAACACATCATAGTTCTGAATATTCTAAAATTTTGTCACCTTTCAATGGAAAGAAGAGACGTCCAGGTGATAGAAACTGAAGTTTAAGCAGCTTTGCCATTTTTCTCTATGATATGACAGATCCAGAGATGCTTAAATGCCATGCATATGCCCTGTGAAGACTGTGGATGGCCTTGATGGGAAAATCACAATAAAGTCTCAGAATTGTGGAGCAAGTGCAAACCATTTTTGGAAAGTGTACCTCCTTCTGAGACACAGTTCTTAGTTTGAACATCTGATCATTGGACACTGAGAGACATTAAGAACTGAGAAACTCATTGTAAGCTGAGCTTTGTCAATGAAAAATAAAGATTATACATAGTAGCAAAGTAAAAATACATAGTAGCATTCCATGATTAACTGCAATACACTTATTTGTAGTATCTCCTGTAAGCCCAAGGAAGTTATATAGACAGGATCTTCACACTTTTGCTGGTCTTTAACTTGCATTTAAGCATTCATGAGAAATCTTATGACTAATTTTTATGGGAAAGGAAATAATTGGATTTGCAAATGATTGCATATGATATGGTAGCATTAATTGAAAATGAACAACTGTGGCAGTGAAGTTACAGAAGCTATGAAAAACACTTTGAACAGAGTTGAGTCAAATTACATTTAAAATGTTATGCTAAATGACAGAAAACGCATTCTTCTCAAAAGCGCTTGCAACATTTATCTGGTTGTATCATATGGTGGGTTATTCAAAATATCTCAATAAATAAAAACAATTAATCAAACATGGTATTACATTTAAAATGAATAACAGGACATCAAAAAAGTTTTTAATTTTGGAAATTTTAAATACATGATATCAAATTTTATATGGTGTAATTGAAGCACTATAGAAAAATTATAAAGCATTTAATGCAAAACAAATTATAAAACAAAATGCAAAATCAATGATCTTAGCTTCCATCTTAAGAAGCTACAGAAGTAAGAGCAAGTTAAAAATAAAGTATAAGAAAAAAATTAAGAATATGGGCATAAGAACAATGGAAAACACAAAGAACAGAAAAATCAATAAAATTAAAATTGGGTTCTTTGGAAAAAATTAATAATATTACTATTTTAGCAAGATTGACTAACAAAAAAGACCATACAAACACAAATGTAAAAATGAAAGAAGAGGCTAAATTGTGGAAAAAATGCCAGAGTAGGAGGGCAAGGCAGAAACCTCCTCCCATATACACACCAAGGAAACAACTACAGCAAATCCAACTAACTCTGAAAATAACCTGAAGACTGCACAACAGACCTCCTACACTTGGGGAAGAAGAGAAGACCACACAGAGAAGGGTAAAGTGTCAGAGCCAGTTAATTGGGACCCAAGCCCTTCTCCAACCTCAAGCCACAGGCAGGAGGGGCAGGAAGAGATTGGGGAGGGGATAAGCAGTCAGGAGCTCCGCACACCCAGCCCTGGAGATCTGCTCTGGGAATGAGAGTTCACATTCCATCGGGCTTTGGTGATTAACGGGGCTTAGCAACAGGGAGAGTTGGAGCATTCTTAGAGGCTGAGACTCCTGCTGCTTGTGGAGGACAGGCTCCATCAGTCCCACTGAGATCCTGCACAGAGTTGAAAGTTTGAAAGATTTACAAGCAGCAGGAAGCATTCTAGACGGGCAAGGATTGGGTAGAGCTTTCTCTGCAGGAGAAAGGGCAGATAGATGATGTTTCCCCAGCCCTACCTCAGAGTAATGGTTGGGTACTCCATTCCCCTTACTGGCAGCTCACCCTGAGGTACTCATCTATGCACCCACTTGCCTGCCTGGCCTGCTTGGCCCAGCAGTGTCATATTTTATTGCTTATCAGGCAGAGGGAGGCTTTCCCAGCTTTTTCAGCACCCACTCAGCCCAACTGGTGAGGCACTTGCAGGAGGCAGTCCAAGTGGTCCTTCCTCTTGGCTGGTGGGCCAGCCTGGACGAGAGCGGCACTCCCACCCCAGGGCAATGTCCCTGCCCTGCCCAGACTGTTAGCCCAGAGCACCTCACACAAACCCAGCAGAGGCACAACTCTTGGGCTAACAAAAGGCCTCTGTTGATGCAGATCAGCCACTGCTGTCAGACAGACAAAACACTTGCCCAACCCATAGCCCAGCAACTGAGGCTCTGACAAAAAGGAGAACCAGGCACTGGTAAACAAAGAGTCTTGAGCTTTTGGGCACCACATAAAGCCATTACTCTCTAGACAATGAGACATAACATATCTATCTAATACAGGGGAAGAAACACAGAAACACACACAAAATCAGAAGGCAGAAGAATATATTCCAAACAAAAGAACAGGATAAGACACCAGAAAGAGAGCTAAATTAAACAGAGATCACCAATCTCGGTGCTGAAGATTTCAAAGTAACAGTCCTAAATATGCTCAGCGATCTGCAAAAAAAGTATTGGTGATCTCAGGGAGGACTTCAACAAAGAGGTAGAAAATTTGAAAAAGAGCCACTCAGAGATAAAGAGTACAGTAACAGAAAGGAAATACACAATGGAGGGAATGAATAATAGAGTGCTGAAAGTAGAGGAATCAGTCAGTGAGATGGAAACTAGGGAATAGAAACACAACAAAGCTGAGGAACAGAGAGGAAAAAAATCTCTAGGAATGAAAGAATGATAAGCATTGTGTGACAACTCCAAATAAAACAATATTCACATAATAGGGGTACCAGAAGGAGAAGAGATAAAAGGGGTAGAAAGTGTCATTGAAAAAATAATTGCTGAGAAATTCTCCAATCTGAGGAAGGAAATAGACTCCCAAATCCTGGAAGCAAAGAGAGCACTTAACAAAAGAAACCAAAGGAAGACAATACCAAGACGTATAATTAAAATGACAAAGAGGGCACTGAAAGTAACTAGATAAAGGAAAAAATTACTTTTAAGGGTAAGACCATAATGTTACCAGCAGATTTCAGAAGAGAAACTTTACAGGCCAGAAAGGAATGGCATGAAATATTTAACATATTGAAACAGAAGGACCTTCAACCAAGAATCCTTTAACCAGCAAGGTTACCATTCAGAACTGACTTGAGAGATTAAAAGTTTCCCATATAAACAAAAGTTAAAAGAATTCACCACCATTACAATATAGGCCCACCTCAGGAAAATACAATTCCAAATGAACACACTAAATTCACATTTAACAAAACTAGAAAAGGAAGTACAAATGAGGCCCAAAGTCCATAGAAGGAGGGACATAATGAAGACTGGAGTAGAAATAAATAAAATTGAGAAGAATAAAACAATAGAAAGAAACAATGAAAGCAGGAGCTGGTTCTTTGAGAAAATAAACAAAATAAATAAACCCTTAGACTGATTTATCAAGAAAAAAAGAGAGTCTACACACATAAAAAGAATCAGAAATGAGAAAGGAAAAAATCACTATGGACACCACAGAAAAACAAAGAATGGAGAATACTATGAAAAATTATATGCTAACAAACTGGATAACCTAGAAGAAATGGACAATTTTCTAGAAAAATACAACCTTCCAAGGCTGACCCAGGAAGAAACAGAAAACCTGAATACACCAATTACCAGCAAGGAAATTGAATTGGCAATCAAAAACCTACCTAAGAACAAAACTCCTGGACCAGATGGTTTCACTGCTGAATTTTATTAAACATTTAGTGAAGACCTAATACCCATCCTCCTTAAAGTTTTACAAAAAGTAGAAGAGGAGGAAATACTCCCAAACTTATTCTATGAGGCCAGCATCACTCTAATACCAAAAAAAGGCAAAGACACCACAGAAAAGGAAAATTACAGACCAATAACCCTGATTAAATAGATGCAAAAATACTCAACAAAATCTTAGTAAACTGAATTCAAAAATACATCAAGAGGATCATACACCATGATCAAGTGGGATTCATCTCAGGGATGCAAGGATGGTACAACATTCGAAAATCCATCAACATCATCCACCACATCAACAAAAAGAAGGATAAAAAACACATGATCATCTCCATAGATGCTAAAAAAGCATTTGACAAAATTCAACATCCATTCATGATAAAAACTCTCAACAAAATGGGCATATTGGAAGAGTACCTCAACACAATAAAGGCTGTATATGACAAACGCACAGTCAACATCATACTTAACAGCAAGAAGCTGAAAGCTTCTCACCTAAGATCAGGAACAAGACAGGGATGTCCACTCTCCCCACTATTATTCAACATAGTACTGGAGGTCCTAGCCATGGCAATCAAACAAAACAAAGAAATAAAAGGCATCCAGATTGGTAAGGAAGAAGTCAAACTGTCCCTATTTGCAGATGACATGATATTGTACATAAAAAACCCTAAAGACTCCACTACAAAACTACCTGATCTAATATCTGAATTCAGTTAAGTTGCAGGATACAAAATTAATACACAGAAATCTGTTGCATTCCTATATGCTAATGATGAACTAGCAGAAAGAGAAATCAGAAAAACAATTCCATTCACACTCACATCAAAAGGAATAAAATACCTAGAAATAAACCTAATGAAGGAAGTGAAAGACCTATACTCTGAAAACTATAAGGCACTCAAGAGAGAAATTAAAGAAGATATCAGTAAATGGAAACACATCCCGTGCTCATGGATAGGTAGAATTAATATCAGAATGGCCATCCTGCCTAAAGCAATCTACAGATTCAATGCAATTCGCATCAAAATACCAACAGCATTCTTCAATGAACTAGAGAAAACCATTCTAAAATTCATATGGAACCACAAAAGACCCCCAAATAGCCAAAGCAATCCTGAGAAGGAAGAATAAAGCAGAGGGAATTACACTCCCTGACTTCAAGCTCAACTACAAAGCCACAGTAATCAAGACAATTTGGTACTGGCAATAGAATAGACCCATAGACCAATAGAACAGACTAGGGAGCCCAGATATAAACCCAAGCATATATGGTCAATTAATATACGATAAAGGAGCCATGGATATACAATGGGGAAATGACAGCCTCTTCAACAGCTGGTGTTGGCAAAACTGGACAGATATACGCAAGAGAATGAGCCTGGATTATTGTCTAACCCCCCACACAAAAGTAAACTCAAAATGGATCAAAGATCTGAATGTAAGTCATGAAACCATAAAACTCTTAGAAGAAAACATAGGCAAAAATCACTTGAATATAAACATGAGCAACTTTTTCCTGAACGCATCTCCTCAGGAAAGAGAAACAAAATAAAAAATGAACAAATGGGACTACATCATGATAAAAAGCTTCTGTACAGCAAAGGACACTATTAGAAGAACAAAACGGCATTCTACACTATGGGAGAATATATTTGTAAATCACATATCTGACAAGGGGTTAACATCCAAAATATATAGAGAACTCATACATCTCAACACCCAAAAAGCAAATAATCCTATTAAAAATGGGCAGAGGATATGAACAGACAATTCTCCAAAGAAGAAATTCAGATGACCAAAAGGCACATGAAAAGATTCTCCACATCGCTAATTGTCAGAGAAATACAAGTTAAAACCACAATAAGATATCACCTCACACCAGTTAGGATGGCCAACATAGAAAAGAATAGGAACAACAAATGCTGGTGGGGATGCAGAGAAAGGGAAACCCTCTTACACTGCTGGTGGGAATGTAAACTAGTTCAACCATTGTGGAAAGCAGTATGGAGGTTGCTCAAAAAACTAAAAATACAAATACCATTTGACCCAGGAATTCCACTTCTAGGAATTTACCCTAAGAATGCAGTTTCCCAGTCTCAAAAAGACACATGCACCCCTACGTTTATTGCAGCACTATTTACAATAGCCAAGAAATGGAAGCAACCTAAGTGTCCATCAGTAGATGAATGGATAAAGAAGAGGCGGTACATATACATAATGGAATATTATTCAGCCATAAGAAGAAAACAAATCCTACCGTTTGCAACAACATAGATGGAGCTAGAGGGTATTATGCTCAGTGAAATAATCCAGGTGGATAAAAACAAGTACCAAATGATTTCACTCATCTGTGGAGCATAAAAACAAAGCAAAAAATGAAGAAACAGAACAGCAACAGACTCACAGAACCCAAGAATAAACTAATAGTTGCCAAAGGGAAAGGGACTGTGGGTGGTGGGTGAGAAGGGAGGGAGAAGGGGAGTAAGGGGTATTACGATTAATACATATAATGTAATGGGGGGCACGGGGTAGGCAGTATAGCACAGAGAAGACAAGTAGTGATTCTACAGCTTACTATGCTGATGTACAGTGACTGTACTGGGGTATGTGGTGGGGACTTGGTAAAGGGGGGAATCTAGTAACCACAACATTGCTCATGTAACTGTATATTAATGATGCCAAAATAAAAAAAATGTTTTAAATATTCACCACCAGTAAACCAGCCTTACAGGTTATGTTAAAGGGACTTCTATAGATGGAAATGTTCTTAATCCTAAATAGTTTTCATCAGTGAAAATAAATTCACAGTAAAGGTAGTATACCACTTACTAACTAAGCAAGCATGAAGTTAAAAACAGAAAGACAAAACCCTAAAAGTAGTAAAAACAACTATACCAAAATCAATCAAGGCATACACACAAAAAGCAGATTATGACATCTAGTGTGGAAGAGTAAGAAGAATAAAAAAGAAGTACTTTTAGACTATTTTTGAAATAATTAACCAACTTAATATAAACATATTTTCAGGGAACTGTCTAGGCACAAACCTAAAGCCTAAAGTAATAAATGCATAAAAATATAAAAAGAGAAATCCAATGGCAACACTAAAGAAAACCATCAAATAACAAGAGAAGAGTGTAAGAGAGGAAGAAAAGGTAAGAGGAGGTACAAAAACCACCAGAAGACAATTAATAAAGTGGCAAAAAGTACATACCTATCAATAACTACCTTAAATCTAAATGGACTGAATGTACCAATCAAAAGACACCGGATGGCAGATGGATAAAGAAATGAGACACATCTATATGCTGCCTACAAGAGATTCATTTCAGACCTAAAGACATACATACACTGAAAGTGAAAGGATAGAAAGAAGTATTTCATGTAAATAATAGGGAGAAAAAAGCAGGAGTAGCATTAATTATATCAGACAAATTAGACATCGAAACAAGAAAGTAACAAGAGACAAAGAAGGACATTACATAATGATAAAGGGGTCAGTTCAACAAAAGGATATAGCCATTATAAATATCTATGCACCCAACATAAGAGCACCTGCATATGTAAAACAAATACTAACAGAATTAAAGGAAAGTAATAGACTGCAACTCAATCATATTAGGGGACTTTATCACACCTTTTACATCAATGAACAGATCAACCAGGCAGAAAATAAATAAGAAAACAGAGACACTGATCAACACAGTAAATTAGATGGACTGAGATATCTACAGAGCAGTCGACACAAAAGCTGCAGAATACACATTTTTTCTCAAGTGCATATACAACATTCTCCAGAAGAGATCACATATTACCACACAAAATAAGCCTCAATAAATTAAAAAAGACTGAACTTGTTTCAAGCGTCTTTTCAGATCACAATGGTATGAAACTAGAAATAAGCTACATGAAGAAAACAAAACAGCCCACAAACACATGGAGGCTCAACAATGTGCTTCTAAATAATCAATGGATTAATGAGCAAGTCAAAGAAGAAATCAAACAATATTTGGAGACAATGAAAACAGAAACACAACAGTTCAAAATATGTAGTATGCTACAATAGTGGTTCTAAGAGGGAAGTACATAGCAATCCAGGCCTACCTCCGGAAACAAGAACAATCCCCAAAAAAACAGGTTAACCTCACAATTTAAGAGACTAAAATACAAAGAACAAATGAAACCCAAAATTACTGGAAGAAATGACATCATAAAGATCAGAGCAGAAATAAATAAAATAGAAGAATAAAACAATAGAAAAAGAATAAAGGAACCCAAGAGCTGGTTCTTTGAGAAGACAAACAAAATAGACAAATCTCTAGCCAGACTTATCAAGAAAAAAAGACAGATGACACAAATAAACAAAATCAGAAATAAAAAAGGAATAGTTACAACTGACACACAAAACTGAAATATATTAGAAAATTCTATTGAAAATTATATTCCAACAAATTGAACAACCTATAAGAAATGGAAAAATTCCTAGAAAAGTCCAATGTTCCAAGACTGACCTCAGAAGAATCAGAAAATCCAGACATATTACAATAACTAAATTTAATTGTAATAAAAAAAACTCTCAACAAACAAAATGCCAGGACCAGATGGCTTCAAGCTGAATTCTACCAAACATTTAAAGAAGAGCTAACACAAATGTTTCTCAAAATATTCCAAAAAGTAGAAGAGGGAATGCTTCCAAACTCATACTGTGAGGCCAGCATCACTCTGATACCAAAACCAGACAAAGACACTACCATAAAAAGAAAATTAAAGATCAATATCCCTGATGAGCATTGATGCCAAAATCATCACCAAAATATTAGCAAACAGAATTTAAAAATACATCAAAATAATTATCCATCATGACAAAGTAGGATTCACTTCAGGGATGCAAGGGTGGTATAAAATTCATAAATCAATCACTATCATACACCACATTAACAAAAAGAATAAAAACAATATGATCATCTGAATAGATGCTGAAAGAGCATTTGAAAAAATTCAACATCCACTCATGATAAAAACTCTCAACACAATGGGTATAGAGGGAATGTAACTCAACATAATAAAGGCCATATATAACATATCCATAGCTAGCATCATACTCGATGGCAAAAAGGTGATATCTTTTCCTCTAAGATCAGTAACAAGACAAGAATGCCCAATCTCACATTTATTCCACATAGTACTGGAAGTCCTAGACACAGCAATCAGACAAAATAAAGAAGTAAAAGGCTTCCAAATTGGTAAGAAAGAAGTAAAGTGTTACTATTTGCAGATGACATGATAATTACACATAGAAAACACTGAAGACTTCACCAAAAAGCTATTACAATAACTGGATTCAGCAAAGTTGCAGGATACAAAACTAATACACAGAAATCTGTTGCATTCCTATATGCTAACAATGAACTAGCAGAATAGAATTCAGGAAAACAATTCCATTTACAATTGAACCGAAAAAGAATAAAATACCTAGGAATAATCTTAACCAAGAAGGCAAAAGACCTTTACTCTGAAAACTATATGATACTATTGAGAAGAATTAAAGAAGACACAAATAAAGTGAAATTTATCCCATGCTCATGGCCACTCTTCCCAAAGCAATTAACAGAATCAATGCAATCCCTATCAAAATATCAATGGCATTTTTCAATGAATTAGAATAAGTAACCCTAAAACTCATATGGAACTACAGAGACCCCTAATAGCCAAAGCAGTCCTGAAAAAGAAGAAAGCTGGGGGATTATGCTCTCTGACTTCAAGCTATACTGCAAAGCTACAGGAATCAAAGAGTTTGGTACTGGCACAGAACAGACCCATAGACCAGTGGAACAGAATAAATAGCCCAGATATAAACTTACACATATATGACCAATTAATATATGATAAAGGAGCCATGAATATATAATGGGGAAAAAGTCTCTTCAATAACTAGTGTTGGGAAAACTGGACAGCTACAGACAAGAGAATCAAACTGGATTACTGTCTAACTCCATAAACAAAAGTAAACTCAAAATGGATTAAAGATCTAAAGGTGAGACGTGAAACCATAAAACTCTTAGAAGAAACAGGCAAAAGTCTCTTGAACATAAGCATGAGCAATATTTTTCTGTATACATCTCCCTGGGCAAGGGAAACCAAATAGAAATGGACAAGTGGGACAACATCAAACTGAAAAGCTTCTGTACAGCAAAGGACACCATCAGCAGAACAAAAATGCAACCTATAGCATGAGAGAATATATTTGTAAATGATTTATCTGCTAAGGGATTAACATCTAAAATATATAAAGAACTCATATGAGTCAACACCAATAAAACAAATAACCTGATTAAAAATGGGCAGAGGACCTCAAGAGACATTTTTCCAAAGAAGAAATACAGGTGGCCAACAGGCACATGAAAGGATGTTCCACATCACTAATCAACAGGGAAATGAAAATTGAAACCACAATGAGATATCACCTCACACCAGTCAGAATGGCCACTATCTAAAAGACAAGAAGTAAGAAGTGTTGGCAAGGATATGGGGAAGAGGGAACCCTTCTACACTGTTGGTAGGAATGGAAATTGGTGCAGCCACTGTGGAAAGCAGCATGGAGTTTCCTCAAAAAAACTAAAAATAGAAATGGGATTTGACTCAGTAATTCCACTTCTAGGAATTTACCCAAAGAAAACAATATCCCTGATTCGAAAAGTTATATGCACCCCTATGTTCATCATTGCCTAATTTAAAGTAGCCAAGATACGGAAGCAACCGAACTCTCCATCAAGAGATAAATGGATATTGAAGAGGTGGCACATATACACAATGGAATATAATTTAGCCATTAAAGAGAAAAATCCTTCCATTTTCAACAGCATGGATGGACCAAATTTATCTGCCAATAAATAAAAAGTATAATATATCATCACCAAGTTGGATTTATCTCAAGAATGCCTTAGAAATTCAGTCCATGTAATCATTCACATTAACGGAATAAAATATTAAAAATAACAACCCCTATAGACTCAGGGAAAAAACTGACAAAATTAAACATGCATTTATATAATGAAAACCTTCATCAAACTAGAAACTGAAAAGAACTTCTTTAATATGATAAAGGTCATTTACAAAAAACCCAAAGGTAACATTATACTTAAGGGTAAAATACTACAGCTTTCTTTCCCCCATGATTCAGAACAAGGCTAAGATATCCATTTTCACCACTTTTCCTGAACATTGTATTGGAGTTCATAGCCTGTGCAATAAGATTAGAAAAACAAAATACATAAATATTTGACAAAGAAGGAAGTCTCTTTATCCTAATATGATTGTGCTCATAGAAAGTCCTTTATACCCAAAAAATCTTATCAGAACTTGTTGGTATATTTGGCAAGACTTTAGTATACAAGATAAACGTAATAAATAACTAGAAATCAATTTTTAAAATAATCGATATCATTTACAACAGCATCAGGAAATATCAAATAACTAGGACTAAACCTAGCATATAGTTCTGAACTGGACTGGGACATTTGGTAAAGGTCTGAAAACATTTTTGGTTTTCTCAGCTGAGGGGTACTTCCAGTATCTGGAAATCTGTTGAATATTCTACAAGGCAGACATCACCCTGCAAAAAAGATTTGCCTGGTTTAAAATGTCAGCAATGCCAAGGTTGAGAAATCCTCATTTAGCTAGCGCAAGATGTGAAATACGTCCATACACAAAAACTGTAAGATTCAAACCTAAATAGTTCATTGATTTTTCTGATAAATATTCTATCTAAATTAACTTATAGATTCAAGAGTATTCCTATTAAAACTACAAGAACTTTTTAAAGAAATAGACAAATTCATTGTAAAAATATTATAGAATCCTAAAAGATCTAAAATACCTAAAACAATCTTGGAAAAAAGAAAACAAGCTTAGAGCTTTTACACTATCTGATTTCAAGGCTTCCTATAAAGCTATAGTGCACTACCGGCATATAAATAGGCACTGGATCACTTCAACAGAATAGAGTGTAGAAATAAGACCCACACATATACAGTCAATTAATTGGCAAGCAAGGTGCCAAGCTCATTAGGTGAACAAGAGAAAGCATTTTAAGCAAATGTTGCTGTATTACACCTAGATATCTGTATAAAGAAAAAACAAAACTAAGCAAAAAAGAGGTTATCTCCGCTCTCACACCAAACACAAAAACTATTTTGATATAGATCATATCCTTCAGCATTAAACCTAGAACCATAAATCTTCTGAAAGAGAAAAGGAGGTTATCTTTGAGAACTTGGAATGAGCAAAAAAATTTTGGGTAGAATACAAATAGCATTAACTGAAAACTTTAAAATTAATTAAACTCCATAAAAATTTTAAATTTATGCTCTTCAAAAGACATCACTAATAAATAAAATGAATAAACAAGCCATAGATTGAGGAAAAATATTTATAACACATATGGCAAGGGATTTGTACACATAATTCATTAAGACACCTACAAATCAATAGTAAAAAGACAAACATCCTAATTTTTGAATGAGCCAGAGATTTGGACACTTTATTACAGAAGATGTACCAATGCTCAACAAACATGTGAAAGGGTACTTAACATAGTCACTGGGAGACTGCAAACTAAAACTGGTAAGTGAGATACCATTTCACATCCACTAGAATGGATAAAATCAAAAGGACTAACTCCACCGCCCATTAGTGAAGATACAGAGCAACTGGGGCGGCACCTTGATTTCCTTGGAGAACCCTTCCCTGTGCTCTCGGGCCACGTGTCTCAGGGGGAGTGGAATCTACTTGTAGACTTCACAGATGGGCTGGCCAATTAGCATCATGGCAGATAATTAAGAAATATTACCTGATCCGAGCTGGTCAATTTAAGGCAGTAAAGTCAACCTTGGATCTTTTAATTCTTGGGAAAGAAATGTTTATTTTTTGTGTTGGCACCTAAGCTGGTAGGATATAAACCTGGTAACTGGTGGTAGCCATCATCACCCCAGCAGAGCCTTTATGAAAAGAAAGCTACCAGATAGTTACATGGAGCCAAGACATGGAAAGCTGGATCATTTTGGCCCTGAACCCAGCAGCATCTAAGCTTATTCTAACCTTGAACTTGTCAGTTAGGAAAGGCAATAAATTTTCATTTTCCTTAAGCAAGTTTGAATTATATTTTTTATTTTCAATAACAAAAAAATCTTGACAGAAGTAAACCACATTCAATTTTTTCTTTGCCAGTTATCAAAATCAATCTAAAATATATGTTAGAATCCATCTGTGAACTATATTCTTTTTGATGCAAGACTTGGGGGGTGGGTCATAAATTTTATTTTTTTGTTTTGTAAGCAGAGCATTTCAAAAAGCTTCTTCTAAACTATATAATATAATATATGCTACACCAATTTTAAGCTGATACTTCTGGGGAAAAATCAGTTTAAAATGAATGTATCCACTTGATCAAAACTACAATGGAATTAGCAGTGCCACAAGAAATGAAAGTCCATTATCTAAAGAGGTTGGGATGGAGAATGAAAAGGAATATAGTGGTGTGTGCTACTTTCAAACAGAAAAATCAAAGTAACACCAAGTTATCCTTACCACTGGTCAAATGAATTTGTTTAATTTAAAAAAATCCGATTCTATAAAAGTCAGAGAAAACCTACAGGTGGCAAACTGAGACTACTCAAATATTTAAGAGGGAATTATTATCAAGAAAATATTTATGTAAAAATTTGTAATGGTTGTAGTATCCAACTCTCACAAAGAAATTTTTCAAAATGAGAATTATGTATGCCATTCAGCATAACAAATTAGTCAGTCAACTGTAGTGCAAAATCCACAACTTTCAGAACTAAAATATAAAGAGTAAATAAAATCAATGTTGTTAGCTTTGGAGTGACTTTTAAAAGGAGAAACAAATTAGGCTGAAATTTTAATATTAAAACACTACGAATCATTAGTTCATTATATTATCACCCTTTTAATAATATGAAATTTCTT
The DNA here is from genome assembly GCA_029783875.1 of Phataginus tricuspis. Lineage (NCBI taxonomy): Eukaryota > Metazoa > Chordata > Mammalia > Pholidota > Manidae > Phataginus > Phataginus tricuspis. Next base: position 2,223,861 of record JAQQAC010013566.1, on the reverse strand, counting down.
TTTTGTTTCTTAATCAGGCATACAGCTCTACCTCAGAAAATAAGGAAAACATCTTTCTTAAAGACTTTGATAACAATAATCGCAATTGTTAAAAGCTTATTATTAAGCACTATGCTATTTTCTTTAAATGCATTATTATATTGAATCCTTACAATAACCCCATGTTATAGATTTCATTAAGGTCATTGTAAAGATAAGGAAACTAAGAATTACTAAAGTCAAGTAAATACCTTGCCACAAGTTAAACAGCACATATGGATTTGGTCTTTCAGATTCTAGCTCAGTTTTAACAGCTATCTCCTGTGGGAATGTAATCTGCATACTAATCTTTTAATTCAAGTGCTGACAATTTTTGCAACTCCATAGGAAGAACAAAGCCCAATTCCACTTTAAACAATATTTTTAAAAATCTTCATTAAGGTCTGATATAAAAATAAAACCATTAAATTACGGGAGATAATCTTGGAGAGTATTTGTACAGTCTCAGATTTGGCAATGGTTATGGAGAAAGGTAGACCTTCCTAAATAGGAGAGCAGACTCAGAAGCCATAGAGGGAACAACAGACATTTAATTGTGTTGTGCCCAAGCTGAGAGACCCCGAAAGACCACCAAGGAGCCGATTCCAATGCAAACACACGAGGGTCGTTTATTTCAAGCTCGAGCTCGGGCTCACAACCTTCACCGACGCAACGGGTCAGGATTGCGAGCCTGGAGCCTGGGTTAGGCAGGGTTTTTATGCATTACAAGGTTCAGAAAGAGGGAAAGTCTACCTCGGCATATGCTGGTTGGATGATTTAAAAGCAAGCATGTCTAGTACATTTTTTATTGGTTGAGTCCGGCTGGCTTGACTTCAAGTTGATGTAACATGCGAGGTATTTTATCTTTAAGGAGCCTGGACCTTGAGGTCCTCCCTGGGGTTGTTGCTAGGGAACTATCTGGGATGGGGGGTTACTGGGACACTGTGTGGTTTCTTTTTCCAGTAACTTGGGTTTGGGCTCAGGCCACGCAGCTGCAACATGGAGTTGATTTTTCAAAATGGCTTCTCATGTGCTAACTCTAGGGTATCACAATTGCATTGTATATTCAATTATATTTATTATTTTCTTTGTGACCAGTGCTGCTACTGGTTTTACCATCATACTCACTGTAATTTTTTTCTGACTTTATTGTTGTCTTTTAAATTTGTTTTAATATTTAATATTTCCAATATACAAAGAGCTTGTATCAGTTAATAAGAAGACAAATAATTGGAGAAAACAAGAAGCAAAGGATATAAACTCAATTAACAGAAGATAAAATCCAAACATCAGTCAGCATATAAAACAATCTTTGATGTCTCTAGTGGTAAGAGAAAACACAATAAAACCATAATGAGATGCTATTTTTAATTCATCAGATAGGCAAAATTTAAAAGAGTGAAAACACTCCCTGCTGACAGTGTTTCAGAAAAACAAGATGGGGACTAGTTTTTGAAAAGTTTTTGAAAAGTAATCTGCCAATAACTGTTAGTATAAAAAGAGCCTTTGACTCAGAAGCCAAATTGTTTTTTTTATCTCACCTACAGAAATAAAAAAAAAGACTTTATGCAAAAACACATATACAAAGCTGTGTTTTGTGGCATGGATGTCTAACAACTGGAGAATGCTGAATAAATTGTTATATCCACACCTTGAAGCTTTAAAAAATAAAGGTTATATCACTATCCACAGACCTGAAGAGATGTTTATAATATACTGTAAGTGAAAAAAGAAAGTTTGAGCGTAGTGGGAAGAAAATAATTCTATTTTAGTTAAAACAAAACAAAATTTAAAAACTTATACGTGTTATATACCCAAATAAATCCTAGGAAAGCACCATTTGTCTGAGCATGGAGAGGGACTGAAGGGAATGGGAGGATACGCACTGGGCTATTAACATCAGTTACCTGGGGGGGGAAGGCGACGGGGCAGTGATGGGGGGTGAGGACTGAGATAAGAGATGGGCTGGGAAGTGTGAGATCATTAATAGTTTACTAATAAGACCCTGTATTATTTCTCCCATTAAAATACACATTAATTTTTGCGACTTTCAAATCTAAAGTAGACATTTAAAAATCAAATCTGTAGTGATGATTGATATAAGGCCAATTTTAACGTTGAAAACCCCCAACATGATAGGAAGTCAGTGTTGGACTAAAATGTTGTGACTACAGAGTGAGTGACACAAGTGGCTTCCGGGCCTTGCGGTTCTGCACTGTGGATGGGCCTGCAAGGACCGCAGCTGCTCGGGCTCGAGAATTGTGCAGCACTGTCAGCCGCCCTCCAGCTGGACTCAGTATGAGGCCTCCGCAGTCAAGAAGACAGTTTTGATTTCCTTAGGGAGGGAGAAGGCATTGGAAAGAGAAAATTGACAAAGTGTGGAGATTTAAGTCAGGAGATGATGGGATAAGACACTTCCTGAGAGATAGATTAGAAAGCGGAAGGGGGAGATGTTTTTCAGAAACACAGGTTAAGAAGAGGGCTCATCAATCTTTCGCTTTCAGCAATAGCAACTGACAACGACATAATGCTTACTTTTTGCCAAATACCTGTTTTGAGAGCCTTATCTATTTAATTAATCCTCCAATAACTGTAGAAAGTCAGTCCTTTTACAATCTTCATTTTACAAATGAAGTAACAGAGCAGCCAAGAAGGTAACAGCCTATGCATGGTCTTACAGCAAGTCAGCGGTGGATTGCGGGGAGCCGTTGGCCAACTCAGGGTCAGGTGCCCAGATAGTAATGAGTTAAGTCTCAACTCAGGGTGACCATTTCTGGAATGTCAGCAGTTTGAGCTTTACGGTTGGGGGTTTTTCTGTATTCAAACTGTTCTGCCAAGATGGCGCTTGTCGGATGAGCACGGGGAGGTGCTCAGGCACTTTGGCGGGCTATGACGTTAGTCTGTCTGTGTCCCGGGTATCTCCCTATTGATGGCATAAGTCTTCCGCGAACGTGATCAGCTTGTGGACACCGTTTGCTTGCATTATGTGCCTTCCTGCGTGAAGAGCTTGTGACTGCTTAACCTTTATGCTGATTGGCCCATAAATGTTATATATACTCTGCTGCTTCCACAAACAAATGAGACTTGATCAGAGTCCTGTTTTGTCTCCATTTCTTGCATCCCTTGTCCCCCTCATTCCCTCTCCCTCTCTCTAGGTTCACGTTGCAGACTTGCAGGCCCGGTCAGTGGAGTGAAATTTGAACCTTAAGATCTCTCCACATCAGGTTTCTTATACTTCCTAGAATACATCAAGTTACTTGATACATTCAAATCTAAAAGGTTTTCTCTTTATATGGAATACACTTTTCTCCTCATTTAATATTAGCATTTCCTTTCCCAGTGGCCTAGTATGTGTTCTATTCTGGAAAATATTCCATGTGCACTTGAGAAGAATGTGTATCCTGCTGCTTTTGGATGGAGAGTTCTGTAGATGTCTGTTAGCTCCATTTGTTCTAGTGTGTTGTTCAGTGCCTCTGTGTCCTTACTTATTTTCTGTCTGGTTGATCTGTCCTTTGGAGTGAGTGGTGTGTTGAAGTCTCCTAGAATGAATGCATTGCATTCTATTTCCTCCTTTAATTCTGTTAGTATTTGTTTCACATATGCCGGCACTCCTGTGTTGGGTGCATATATATTTATAATGGTTATATCTTCTTGTTGAACTGACCCCTTTATCATTATGTAATGTCCTTCTTTATCTCTTGTTACTTTCTTCTTTTTGAAGTCTATATTGTCTGATACAAGTACTGCAACACCTGCTTTTTTCTCTCTATTGTTTGCATGAAATATCTTTTTCCATCCCTTCACTTTCAGTCTGTGTATATATTTGGGTTTCAGGTGAGTCTCTTGTAGACAGCATATAGATGGGTCTTGCTTTTTTATCCATTCTATTACTCTGTGTCTTTTGATAGGTGCATTCAGTCCATTTACATTTAGGGTGATTATTGATAGATATGTACTTATTGCCATTGCCGGCTTTAGATTCGTGGTTACCAAAGGTTCAAGGGTAGCTCCTTTACTATCTAGCCATCTACCTTATCTCTCTTATTAAGGTATTATAAACACAGTCTGATGATTCTTTATTTCTCTCCCTTCTTTTTCTTCCTCCTCTATTCTTTATATGTTAGGTTCTGTACTCTTTTGTGTTTCCTTTAACTTCTTTTGTGGATAGTTGATTTTATTTTTTGCCCTTAGTTAGTATTTGGTTGGTCTGCTGTCTTTGCTGTGATTTTATTTTCTCTGATGACATCTATTTAGCCTTAGTAGTGCCTCCATTTAGAGCAGTCCTTTAAAATATACTGTAGAGGTGGTTTGTGGGAGGCAAATTCCTTCAACTTTGCTTGTCTGGAAATTGTTTATTCCCTCCTTCAAATTTAAATGATAATTGTGCTGGATACAGTATTCTTGGTTCAAGGCCCTTCTGTTTGATTGCATTAAAAATATCATGCCATTCTCTTGTGGCCTGTAAGGTTTCTGTTGAAAAGTCTGATGACAGCCTGATGGGTTTTCCTTTGTAGGTGATTTTTTTCTCTCTCTGGGTGCCTTTAATACTCTGTCCTTGTCTTTGATCTTTGCCATTTTAATTATTATATGTTTTGGTGTTGTCTTCCCTTGGGTCCCTTGTGTTGGTTGATCTGTGGGCTTCCATAGTCTGAGAGACTATTTCCTTCCCAGCTTGGGGAAGTTTTCAGCAATTATTTCTTCAAAGACATTTTCTATCCCTTTTTTTCTCTCTTCTTCTTCTGGTACCCCTATAATTCAAATATTGTTCCATTTGGATCGGTCACACAGTTCTCTTAACATTCTTTCATTCCTAGAGATCCTTTTATCTCTCTCTGCTCAGCTTCTCTGTATTCTTATTCTCTGATTTCTATTCCATTAGCAGTTTCTTGCACCTCGTCCAGTCTGCTCTTAAGACCTTCAATAGATTGTTTCATTTCTATTATCTCCCTCCAGACTTCATCCTTGGCTCTTGCATATTTCTCTGCAGGTCCATCAGCATGGTTATGACTTTTATTTTGAATTCTTTTTCAAGAAGGTTGGTTATATCTATCTCATCAGACCCTCTCTCTGGAGTTGTCTGAGTGATTTTTGACTGGAACAGATTGTTTTGCCTTTTCTTGGTGATAGAAATCGTGATAGGCAGGTGGTGCATGTGTCAGCTGGGAGAAAAAAATCCCTTCCTGCTTGCTGGTCACCTTACCTTTCTCCGTTGCCTGTGTCTGTTACCTACACACAGGGAACAGTCTCTGGGATAATCCCCTGAGCTGCCACATGTGGGGCAGCCCTTGGGATGGCCTGGAGCCCTGCCAGGGGTTTGCAGACACACCTGGTGTGTTCTCCTGCAAGAAGGGTGCCCCTTTGTGCCTTCCGGACCTTGCTCCGATTCCTCTGTCTGTGCTGGTCAGCTGCACACTGGGGGCAGCCTCTGGGTCTGTCCCAGTTAGCTGCGCACTGGGAGAAGACTCTGTGTGGTTGCTGTGGGCCGGGCTGTTCCCTGGCTGCTCTGCAGCTGTGGCGGGTCAGCCAGTTTGTTTGCAGCGCCGGCCAGGGTGTAATGAATGGCAAGCTGCTTATCGCCATGAGGGGCTTTGGGGTTGCATTACCCCCCAGGGGTTAGGGCACCTGAAGTTCCTTAAGATTCCCAGCATGCTGGGGTGAGTGTGCCAGAACAATTTTGTCCAGCTGTTAAGCCCTTGTCCCTTCAAGACTTTTAAAAAGTGCTCGCTTTTCTTTTGTCCCAGGAGACCGACTGTGGGGACCTGCTCGCAGTCTCTGTCTCAGATTTTACTTTTCCGTTTCTCTAATATCCAGTACACCATGCAATGTGTGTCTGCGCTCCCAGTGCAGATTACTACAGCTGGTTATTTAGTAATCCTGTGCTTCCACTCCATCCCCACTCTGATTCTTTTCCAGCTGCCGCTGAGCTGTGGTTGGGGAAGTGCTCAGGTCCCACTAGGTCACAGCTTTGTGTCCTACCCTTTTCGTGAGATGCTGAGTTCTTGCAGATGTAGATGTAGCCTGGCTGTTGTACTGTATCTTCTGGTCTCTCTTTTAGGAGTAGTTGTATTTGTTGTATTTTCAAAAATAAATATGGTTTGGGGAGGATATTTCCACCACCCTACTCATGCCACCATCTTGAGCCCCCCCTCTTTTTTTGAGTCCCAGGTCCTTTCTGCAGTGTCCAGTCACTCCCTCAGATGTGCTTTATTTACAATGTTGAAAGAAAGTGTCCTGTCCACTTTATCCCCCCACAGGAGGGAAATACAGAAGAGAGATAATCAATTTCTTCCTCAGGAAGGGGTCCAGAAATTATAAACTGACTTCTCATATGCCATTGGTAAGGATTTATTGCCTAGACACACACACATTAAGGGAGGCTGGGTAATGTAGGACATGGCCATTGTTTCAATCAGAACTTATGATGGGGTCACAACACAAAGACAAAAGGAAGAACCAGTGCTGGCAGACAGTTTACAATCTCCGCCACATATAATTTTAATCTTTAACTGTGGGTTGTGTAGACAAACACTCTTGTAACACTGTTTAGTCATAGTGTTTTTAAGTTCAAAACAGTTCATCTTCCAAGAAAGGCTGTGTATGCTCAAGAAGCAAGCAGGTTTTTTTTTCATTAAACTGCAGATTTATTCATTTATTTATTGCATACTACATAGATAACAAGCTTACGTAGTACTCTACAGATGACTCAAGGATGGTCCTTGCCCTCTAGATGCTGGACTTAAATCTAATAGGGCCCATCTTATTGACCTCGTTTTAACCTGATTGCTTTTGGAAAGAGTATCTCCTACTAAGAGCACACTCTGAGATAGGGATACTCCAATACATCTTTTTGCAGAACACAGTTCAACCCATAACAGTTGACATGTGGCAGTATAACCCCAGTACTCACAAGGCATTCTCCCTGTATGCATGGCTATGCACAGATGTCCTCTTTTTAACAGGGCAACAGTCATATTGAATTAGGGGTCCACCCTTCTCCAGTCAGTGACCTCATCTTACCTAATTACATGTGCAATGACCTTATTTCCCAAGAAAGGCACATTGTCAGGTACTAGGGTTTAGGAGCTGCACACCTGCAGCCTAACCTTGATCACCAACCCTCATATTTTTGTTTTTGTTAACACATTTCCAACGACACCACAATCTTTGACCACTTTAATCATCAAATTCAGCTTTTCTCAATCCTCCTTTCCTTTTGAAATTAGAAAATGTCCTAAAATATATTGCTCTTAAAAAGTCAAAGACTGTAGAAGAATAGAGCAAAAAGTTATTTTCTGAGCTCCTCCATCTTATCCTAATCTCATGAACTATTAACAGTTTATTCTGTGTCCTCTCGGGTATTTTCTATTCATGAATAAGTATACACACACTTTCCTTCTGCCAAATTTTATTCTAAGTGGGACTTATTGTACACACTATCTTATAACGCAATTTTTATACTTAACAGTTCTACATCATTTTCCCACATTGGTATGTATAGATTTAAATAATTTTTTAAAACAAATAATTGTAACATATTTAACTAATGTGGCAAGTTTGGGGGTGTGACCACAAGATGGCGCTAAGCACACCAAAAGCTGTGTTTCGTGGGGAGGGAGGGCAGGGGCTTGAGAGGCTTGCACTGTGGCGGGGCTGGTAGGGGTTAGGAGTCCTGCTCGTGACCTCTTCCAAAGACAATGACGGAGGTCACTACCCAAAAGCACCAAGAGGGTAATTAGAGAGGGAGGTTCAAGAAGGGTCTCTATGTCTAGGTGATGTCAATCAGCAGCAAGTGGGGACACTCTGGCCCAGAGAACTCTGAAGGGCAAAAGTGGCTTGGGGCTTTTATAGCCCAGGGTTTGTCTTACTGAATGGCTAGCAGATGTTGGGTGAACTTTCACAGGGTATGCAAAACAAGGAGGCTCTAAATAGTCAAAAATCTGCTTTTTAGAGCTACATATCACACAACTGATGTATAAAAATTTGAGTTTGGCACCAGCAGGCTTTTGGGTTGTTAAGTTCTCAGCCTGCCATGAAGAAGAAAACAACACAGAAAACAAACAACGTCTTCAAAAAAAAAAAACCATTCACATAACAACTAACTCCTCATGGAAAGACATTTTATACACAAGTCACACACCTGTGTGTAAAATGTAAAATGTGGGTAAAAGACATCACAAACAGGTCAAAAGAAAAATTACCAATTTACATCATATTTGACAAAAGGATAATTTTACTTATATAATCAGGACTTCTAAAAATAAGTAGGATTAAATGATAAAGTAGCACAGGCTCCTCCAAAATTAACCCTGAAGAATGACAGAAACAGGAAGGAATTAGAGGTTGGAAATAAAATTACAACTGTGGGCAACCCCTGGGAAGATGGGAACCCCTGGGAAGATGGCAACCCCTGGGAAGATGGGAACCCCTGGGAAGTAACGAGGGATGGGGTGGGAGGCAGGCAAAGCAGACAGAAGTCCCCTGCGGGAGGGCATGTGTGGCAGCTGGGGGAGGGTCTGGAGAGGTAATAATTTTAGTTCTTGTCTCTCTTACTTCACCTTAGGAATGGAGAGCAATGTGGTGAGGCACTAGCAGGGGAGACAGACCCAGCTACAGTAAGGAGTTGATGAGAATGGGCAGAATGACTGATGCCCGTGGGCATTCCCGCCTCCCAGTCTCCTGTCATTAGAAGTCCTGCAGTCCCTGCAGTCCTCTCCTCTGAAACTTGACAATCCTTGTTCTCAAATTTCCATGGACACACACAGTTGGAGGTGTGACTTTTAGTACTTCCCCAATACCCATTACAGGACAAGACAGCTGATCTCATCAGTGAAATGTGGTGCTATAGGTTTAAGGAAATATATGTATCTGAGGAGTACAACTACTCCACAAGAAAAATATTTTTAAATTGAACATCACCATTAACACATGAAGCAGATTTATTAGAATGGATGAACCAGTAAGTTAAAATGAGCACAATATATTCAAGAGTTGAGGAAAGATTTGGAAATAAAGCAAAAGGATAAGAAATTATTCTTAAAAACAGTATAAAATTTATATGTTAATATAAGACAACTGAAATGAAGCTGACAACAAATGGAATATATAGCAGGATGATTATGTAGAAGAATAAAATAATTACGCTAAAAATCAAATTAGGAACTCTCCCACAGGGCAGTAGGATTAAATAAGGAGATAGACAATACAAAGTAAGGCCTAAACTATCAGCAGAACAGAATTATCAATACTCAGATAATACACATCCCAAAAGGAACTTGAAAGGGCCATAGGATACCAGTACCTGTAAGGACACAGCAGTACCCACACAGAAAAGTAAGCCACCCACAAAGGAACCAAAATGAGACAAACATGAGACTTCTCAACAGTTACACTGGATTCAAGAGAGAATGGAGTAATATATTTGTACTGACATTTTAAAAAATATTTCTTGTTGTGAAATGTACCCTAAAAACACCTTTATGGGTGCATAAAATATAAATGGGATGCTTAAAAGAAAAGTATAAGGCAAACGCCAAGATCAATACCCTAGGGTTAAAAACTACTACTGGCCACTTGTGCAAGTATCTGTAAAAAATGTAGTGTAGCTCATCTTGCTTGGTTGTGAACTTTATATAGATGGAATTATACTATATGCCTCCTTTTGTCTATGACTTTTTTACATCTTGGTTGGAAATTTATCCATTATGAGCATAGCTATAATTTGTTCATTTCATTGTTATATAGAACTTACCACAATTAATTTTTCCATTCTCTTGTTAATGAACAATTAGGGTTGCTTTTTTCTCTTTTCCTGGTTTGGGCTATTAAGAACTACACTGTTATGACTATGTTTTTTATATGTATCCTGAGAGACATGTGCTAGAGTTCCTGGGTATAATGCTGGGAGTGACACTACTGGGTCAGAGGCTCTACATATTTGAGCATTCTAGGTAATGCTTAAGTGGTTTTCCAAAGTGGTTAAACAAAAACTTGCTCTTTGAGGTCAGGAATAAGACAATGATGACTGCTATTACTAGCACTAATCTACATTTTCATCATATTAAGGAAGTGTTGCTCTATTTCTATGTATTTTTAAATCTAAAATATCTGGGCCTGTAATTTTATTGTGAGAAGATGTTTGAGGAACCATTTTTTAAAAATGATTATGGGACTATTCAAGTTTTCTATTCCTCTGTGTCAGTTTTGATAGTTTTTCCCAAAGAATTTGTGATTGCTCAGACCAAAATATTTTCTAATTTCCATTATGATTTCTTCTTTAACTCATGACTTATTTGGAAGTATAATTCTTAATTTCTAAATATATGGGAATTGTCTAGTTATCTTTTTGTTGACTTTAGTTAAATAACATGGTGGTTGGAGAGCACACTGTAGGATTTCACTCTTTAAAAATTTTTTGATTTGCTTTCTGGCCCAATATAGGATCATTTTTGATAATTATTCCTTGTGTATTTGAGAACATATGTATTCTTGTAAGCACTGGAAGAACTATTCTAAATGAATCTGTTAGGTTAGACTGTATTATGGCTAAATCTTCTAAGTCATTTTTTAAATATTTTTGTCAGCTTGTTCTATTAATTATGGAAGAAGGTAATTTCCTACCAAGTCAGTTAGTTTACTTCTTTTCTTAAAATTTTATCAGTTTTTCCATTATTTATTTGGAGCTATATTACTAAATGCACGTAAATTTAAAATGGAAATCTTTTATCATTATGAAGTGATCTTTTATATCTACCACATAATACTTTTTGACTTACAGTCTATTTTATATAACATTAGTAAATCTATACTAACATTCTTTCAGCTGGCATTTGATTCTTTCAGCTGGTATTTGATTAGCATAGCTCTTTCCATCTTCGATTTTTAATTTTTCTGTTTCCTTTATTTTAAATGTGTCTCTTATAAACAGGACATAGTTGCATATCTTAAATCCAATCTGACATTCATTTTTAAATAGGGCCAATTATTCTGTAATTATTATATGGATACGTCCATGTTTCTTTTTTCTCCTTTATTTCCTTGTTTTGGATGATCTGAGTTTTTTTAATCATTCCATTTATTTCTCTAATTGTTTGTAGCCTATTCAAAGTTATATACACTGTTTCTATTCTTTTCATGGTTACTCTACAAATTAAGCATGTGTTCTTATTATATCAGTATCTGATGTTAATATTTAACCATTATACACATACACACACACACACACACACACACACACACACACACCTCTGAATATTTGTTAAAGTATAGGAAAGTATCTCTAAAGACGTCTCCAAACTACCTACAATAGTTACTGTCTGATGAGGGTGTTGGATTGGAGAGGAGGGAGGTGATTTATTCTGCTTGTCACAGTGCTGCATGTAAACATTAAATTATGATCAAATATTTGTCATCATACTTATTTTTACTTTGTGTAACTCATTTGTGTATTTGCTACAGTGTATGTTGAATATAATATTATCTAGGGGGTAAATCTGAATGGGGAAAATATAAAGTCTTTTATTTTGAAACCCAAACTAAAATGAAAAAAAAAAACTAAGGTATTTGGTGTGTTGATTTGTTCTCATTTTGGGAGTTGGGAATGGGGTAGGAGCAGGTAGAGATTTTGAGATGAGTAGAGCAATTAGTAACAGCCGAAACAACAAGAAGGGGTATTTAATGCTTACTGGATTTGGATTAGCATAGAACTCAGGAAGCTGATTTGCACTGGGTCACACTTACAGAGTGGGTTAGGGTGGAATGGATAGAAATTGACTTCACAGTAAGTGGTTAAGAGTATATAAGTAGGGTGTAAACCATCTGATTGATTGGAGTTCTCAATAGCGTAAGGTCTCAGCAATATATTATGAGGGTGATCATTGCGTAGATTCACACAGAATGCACTTTCACACACTTAAAAGCTATGTGAAAAATGCTTTGCCCAGAGATTTGTGGACCTTAGGGTCATATGTTCTTGTGTAGAATTTAATCTTTTAAAAATGGGTATATTTGTTGATTAAATACATGTACCCGCATACACATATCTAGGCACACCCAACTCCACCCTGCCTGTAGCTACTTCCCATGCCTAGTTGTCTTGTAACACTCAGGTGACAAAATTCCTTACCAGACTCTACTCAGACTTCCCTGGACTCTTTCTCAAATAGGCCAGTACTTGCCAGTTTATTGTTCCTTTCTTCATTTTCCAGTTTTAACAAGAAAGTCAGTTTAGCCAGAATTCCTATCCTCCATATCTGGTCAACCTCCATATTGATATCTAGTCATCATCCTGATCCAGGTGATGTCTGATCACCCTTGTTTGCCTTTAGCAAAAATTTTGTCAGGTTGGTTTAATTAGAATGGACATTACCCCTGTTTCCTTTTAGTAGTTTCCACCCACTAATGCCCACTCTGCTCCTTGGCTAGAAATACCCATTTGTGCAGGTGCATTTGTAGTGAGCTCTTTCTCCCCAACTGCAAGACATTGCAATCATCCCTGTACCTATGGCTATGGTGATGGGTCCCTGTGAGTAAAGTGTAAATTACTGTTTTTTAATGAGTGTCGTAAGTAATTTTTTTCTTTAACATAAGTGCTCAATAACTATCACTTCCAAAGAGAGCATCAGAAACCTCCACCTGTAAAACAGCTTTACTGCTTCCTGCACCAGCTTAATTTTCTTCAGAGGACTTATATTATTTTAAATAGTATTTATTTTTTAACATGTCTCGTTAAACTATGACCTAAGAAAGGGCAGGGACATTGTGGGTGTCTTCCCAACACCTGGCACACAGTAGGCAATCAATAAATATTTGGTGAATGAACATATGGTCTCTGGAAGTTGTTGAGGAAAAATCCATTTAAGTCACCTCAAAATAAAGATGAAGTTTATTTGAGTCTGGCTGAGGATTTATAAGCCTGGAAACATTAATTCCCACGGAGAGGAGAAATGTTTCAAGGAGTTCAGGTTATACAAAGGTTTTTATATCCTCCTGGAGACAGGCAAGAAAGAGAATTTCACTAGGGGAACATCCATTTACATAAAACATGTAATGCTAAAAGAGGGGTTTAGGTCCTTATATATCTTGGCACAAAAGGGCATTAATGGGAAAAACACACATTCTTATGTCCTTGAGCAGGAATTCCAACAGCAAACAGAGCAGATGTAGGGATACCTGCTTTTAGCTTTTAACTTAGTTTAGTTAATAGATGGCATTATAGAGTTAGAAAGGTTGTTTAAAAGGGTGGCCATTTGAGACTCTTAAAGTTAATCAAACTATTAAAACTGGCCTTAGAAATCTTTTTGGTGGTCCCTAGTATGGGGGCCAGCTTTTCTTTATTTCACAAATTCTAACAAGTATATGCGAAACAAAAACTTTCACATTTGAGAGAACACAGAAAAACTGGTTTGGAAGGGGCCCTGACCATGTGGAAGCAGCCTTCAGGAACGAAGAAACTCAGACGGGGGAAAAGCCTTGCTCAAGGTGGCCTGGTCCAGGGAGAACAGAGCACAGGACCCTCTGATCCACAGGACGGGGCAGGAGCGCGCGAAGGTGGAGCCCCACTAGGCCCCGGAGCCGTGTGGCCAGGCAGACGACCACCGTCGGCGTCTGGGACCGCGATGCCTAAAGCCTGGGGCCTCCGTCGTGGCGAGACCCCGGCCTCGGGGTGGGCGAGCACCCGGCGAGAATGTCACCAGGGGTAAAGCCAAAGTCCAACATGGACGGAAAAAGAGCAGGCGTCGGTTCCCGGGGACGTTTTAGAGAACGTACCCGCCCCTCCTTTTCCGGTCGGGTCCATCCGGGCCTTCGGCCCCGCGAGAGTTTGAGCAGGAGTTGCCGGCAGAGGCTGGCCGGCGTGAGTGAGGAGGTCCCTCGGGGCGGCGAGGAGCGCCATGGTGGGTCCCTCCCGCTCCCTGAGCCCGCTCGGGTCCCTGGGAGGCTCCTGTGGGGCGAGGGGAATGGACGGGGCGGCCTCGGGAAGCTGGGCGAGCCGAGGACGCGAAGCGGTGAGCCCGGACGGGGCGCCGGGGTCGGAGTGCGAGCCGGGAGGCTCAAAGCCCCGCCCCGAGCGCTGAGGCGCGCGGGGCGCCCGCTCCTCGTCGGGCGCTGACCTCTCCCGGCCCTGCCCCTTCCGGGGAAATCCGCGCGGGTCCGTGTCTGGCTCCTCGCCGCTGGGAGGCGGGGAGGTGCCGGCAGAACGCTTGGAAGCGGGCGTTCGCTCGCCGCCCGAAATCCAGCCTTCACGCCCTTCTTGTCGCCACACTGGAGCTGTCTTGTTTTTGTAAAAATTGAGTGGAAGTGAGAGTGCTTATGTAACAGACTTGAGTATAAAGGTCAGCAATATAAGGAGCTCTCGTTTATTCTTGATCCAGTTTGAGGAAAAAAAAATACAACTTTTGAAAGCCTCTGTGTCTCAAGAAGTTGTGAAATAGCCAAGTGTGTTCTGGAAAGGTGAGAAATTAAGTAAGAATGGGATGAAGGATGTTTTGAAGAATGGGAAGTAATGCTGGAGTAGCAGGTTAGAGTAGAGTTTTCCTTGGTAAGTAACCTAGGCCTTAACTGGGGGCCAGCAGAGCGCTTGCCGTAGCAGAGGGACTCTGCTAGATTAGTGCTGCAGAAAAATAAGCTCTGTGACTCCCACGAAAAAAGGAGCAGCGAGAACCTAAAGGCCGTCCTATTCATGGAAGACATCATGAGGCTGAATTAAGGCAATGACAGTACTTTTGAAAAGGAGATTCTAGAAACACTTGACCTTTTTGGAGGATTAAGTATGCTGGAGACTGTCCCCTAAACATCTCTTTTTCTTCTGTAGCAAAATATTTTTAACGGGTATAAAGATTATATTTACTACTCTTCCCTATATTTCCCTCTGACTAAATTTTAGTCAGTAGGATACAAGCAGAAGACTGCAGATTCCCAGATCTTGCTCTTAAGGGAAAGGGTGCTGCTTGTTCTACTTTTCATTGGCTGGAGGTTAGACCTGGTATTACGCCGTCTTGGACTATGTAGGTGTATTGGAGTTCACAGCTTGAGGACGATAGATAATAACGGTGTAAGGAGCCTAGATCTTTGAGGCCTTTGTGGAGCAGAGCCTCCAGCTCCCACTTTACGCGAGAGAACTAAACTTTACCCGGGTTAGGTCATTATTATTTCGGGTTTCTATTACAGGAAGCCAAACGTAATTCCTAAATAGCAGTAGTTGTGATAAGAAACAATTATGTAGGAATAAAAAATTAAGTGCCTAGTTTAGAGGATTGAATGAATTGTGATGTAATTAAATAGAATAAGGCTTGAATGGGAAATAATTTGTTTTCTTTTGTGGTTGTGCTAATTTTGAGATGGCTTCTATTGTTTCCTCTTTTCCTGTTTTCCTGTGAACCCAATTTTGATTTTCTTAACTTACTGCCCACTCGGTTCCAAGTGCAACTTCAGCAGTCAAGCTCCCATTAACATCCTATGTTCCTTCCACCCGGTTTACCTTTCTTAACTGTAACAGATTTCAGCTGTGCGTCTTCACCATCTGCATTCTTTGTATCTACTTTGAAGATTGAACTGTTGAAGAACTGGGATTATTGACCCTCCCTATGCCATTTTTTTTTCTTACATCATTGAAGAGTAGTTCTGAATATATCATTTCTGTATGATCATGGAAATAAAGATTGAATTACTTAACAAAGAACAAACTAACAATATATGACAAATACATGTTTTAATATATATAATTGTGCATATATATATATAATATAGAACAAATTATTTGACACAAATGGCTTATATCCTGATTCTTAATTTCTGGCTCACAGTATTCTATTACTGTTTTAAATATTTATTTCTAAAGAAAATTTTTTTAAATTACTTACGTATCTGACTGTATATTTTCTTACATTTTAGCCTAAAGCACTAAAGGTAAAAAGTGTAGGACGGGAAAAAAAAGTCATCCATCCATATAGTAGAAAAGCAGCTCAAATGACGAGAGAGGCCCACAAACAAGAAAAAAAGGAAAAGTAAGTATCTTTTTATCATTTGTATTATGCATCAGTGAAAGCCCACTTACACATTTGTTTCATCAATATTCCTTTCTTCCTTTAGTGAATATATTATGTCCTGTGCACAGAAGGTAAAACAGCGAACAAGGGTTCAACTCCTATACAGCTTACCAAAAACAGTTGCATAAATTTAAATAGGTTGCCATGAGTGCAGTGAAGAAAAACTTAAAAGGATTATGAGATGGAGACTGAGGGAAAGCTTCTGTTTTATATAGACAGGATAGTCAAATAAAACACCCCAAAGCTTGCTGTTCTTACTGAAATTGGGCCATTTTTCTTGAGACTACTCCTCAAATTGTTGCAAGACTTTTTCTGATTTCCATACTTCTGAAAAAGTTGGTTTTGATGACTTTAATTAGTGTTCTCTCTGCTTTTTTGGAGGAATGGATTTTCATAGGTCCTTCTTGTGCCTGGAAGTTAGTCTTTATTCTTGATATGAAAAATTTAGGGAAATCTTACGATAATTTGCTAATTTCTCTCCTCCATCTTCAGTTTGTGAGAGCCCCCAACTGTTGTGGAAACAAATAAAAAAATTCCTTAAAATGAAGTTTTTAAGACAAAATAAAAGTCATCATTTTGACTATTTTAGAATAGCCTTAACATTTTAATGAATGTTAGATTCTATCTGATAGAAAGAGGCACTTTGTTATATATTGATTCCTTGCCTAAGACCTCAAGCCTTGTATAGTAAACATTAGCTATTTCACAGTGATTTGGCTAGACATTTTCTAGAAGGGAGTAATCAAGTGCTGTGATAGTATTTTCAACTTTTTTTTAAAGGGAGGGTCTTTTTTTCCCATAAAGATTGTTAGGATGACAGTATTACTTCAAAACAGTAATTTTTGAACTTTAAGTATTCAAAGTATCTTTGACTTTTGCTGTATCTTTTTTTTTTGGCATCATTAATCTACAATTACATATGCAACATTATGGTTACTAGACTCCCCATATCATCAAGTCCCCCTCCCACATACCCCATTACAGTCATTGTCCATCAGCATAGTGAGATGCTATAGGATCACTACTTGTCTTCTCTGAGTTGTATAGCCCTCCCCGTGGCCCCCCCTACATTATGTCTGCTAATCGTAATGCCCCTTTTTCCCCCTTATCCCTCCCTTCCCACCCATCCTCCCCAGTCCCTTTGCCTTTGGTAACTGTTAGTCCATTCTTGGGTTCTGTGAGTCTGCTGCTGTTTTGTTCCTTCAGTTTTTGCTTTGTTCTTATACTCCACAGATGAGTGAAATCATTTGATACTTGTCTTTTTCTGTCTGGCCTATTTCACTGAGCATAATACCCTCTAGCTCTATCCATGTTGTTGCAAATGGTAGGATTTGTTTTCTTCTTATGGCTGAATAATATTCCATTGTGTATATGTGCCACATCTTCTTTATCCATTCATCTATTGATGGACACTTAGGTTGCTTCCATTTCTTGGCTATTGTAAATAGTGCTGCAATAAACATACGGGTGCATATGTCTTTTTCAACTGGGCTGCTGCATTCTTAGGGTAAATTCCTAGGAGTGGGATTCCTGTGTCAAATGGTATTTTTATTTTGAGTTTTTTGAGGAACCTCCATACTGCTTTCCACAATGGTTGAACTAAATTGCATTCCCACCAGCAGTGTAGGAGGGTTCCCCTTTCTCCACATCCTCGCCAACATTTGTTGTTGTTTGTCTTGAATGTTAGCCATTGTAACTAGTGTGAGGTGGTATCTCATTGTGGTTTTAATTTACATTTCTCTGATGATTAGCGATGTGGAGCATCTTTTCATGTGCCTGTTTGCCACCTGAATTTCTTCTTGGAGAAGTGTCTATTCAGATCCTCTGCCCATTTTTAATTGGATTATTTGGTTTTGGTTTGTTGAGGTGCGTGAGCTCTTTATATAATTTGGATATCAACCCCTTATCGGATATGTCACTTATGAATATATTCTTCCATACTGTAGGATGTCTTTTTGTTCTATTGATGATATCCTTTGCTGTACAGAAGCTTTTCAGCTTGATATAGTCCCACTTGTTCATTTTTGCTTTTGTTTCCCTTGCCCAGGGAGATATGTTCATGAAGAAGTTGCTCATGTTTATGTCCAAGAGATTTTTGCCTATGTTTTTTCCTAAGAGTTTTATGGTTTCATGACTTACATTCAGGTCTTTGATCCATTTTGAGTTTACTTTTTTTTGTGTATGGGGTTAGACAATAATCCAATTTCATTCTTACATGTAGCTGTCCGGTTTTGCCAGCACCAGCTATTGAAGAGGCTGTCATTTCCCCATTGTATATCCATGGCTCCTTTATCATATATTAATTGACCGTATATGATTGGGTTAATGTCTGGACTCTATTATGTTCCACTGGTCTGTGGGTCTGTTCTTGTGCCAGTACTAAATTGTCTTGATTACTGTGGCTTTGTAGTAGAGCTTGAAGTCAGGGAGCATAATACCCCCTGTTTTATTCTTCCTTCTCAGGATTGCTTTGGCTTTTCAGGGTCTTTTGTGGTTCCATATGAATTTTAGAACTATTTGTTCCAGTTCATTGAAGAATGCTGTTGGTATTTTGTGCTGTATCTTTTTGACATGATATATTCTGTGGTTTTGCAATTTCTGTTATCCTTATACCAGTTTTTCACAAACTTCGGTGTACATGAGGTACACCTGTAAAGCATATTAAAACAGTTTGTTTTAGGCCCCACCCCTTGAGTCTTCCATTCACGACTTCTGGGTGCCAAGATTTGGGGTTTCTGGCAAATTTCCAGGTATTATTGATGTTATTGCTGCTGGTTTGGGGACCACGCTATGAGTACCACTGATCTGTGGTATTATTTACTCAATAGCCTTCTAACTACATTCTTCCTTCAGGCTTATTTGAAAAGAATGAATCTTTCTTGGAGCCATTTCTCTACCTTGTTATGAAGTAGTCTTTATTTTTTTAAACCAACTGTGAGGTATAAATAAAATAAAATAGACATGTTTTAAGTGTACAGATTGTGGATTTTTGAAAATACATTGGTGCATAACCACCTTGATAGTGTGGATTTCATCTTCCCAAAAGATACCAGTGCATCTTTTGGACAATACTCATTCTTCACCCCAGCCTCAAGCAATCACTGATTTGCTCTTTATTTTGATAGATGAGATTTTTTTCTCAATGTTTCAATATAAATAAAATCATGTATATAATTTTTTGTGTCAGCTTCTTTCACATGGCATAATGTTTGTGAAATTTATCCATGTTATTTTGTATATTAGCTGTTCTTTTGTACTTAGTCTGTGGTATGGATATCTTGTTATCCATTTATCTGTTGGTGGTTTTTGTATTGTTTACAGTTTTTAATCTGTTTTCAGGGTCTTCAAACTAAGGGCATAGCCTCCTGTTTTTATGAGAGGAAGTTTTACTGAAAGGCAGTTATGCCCATTTGTTTCATACTGTCTGTGGCTGCTTTCAGGCTGCAGTGGCAGAAGTTGAGTAGTTGTGACAAAGACTGACCATATGGCACGCAAAGCCCAACATTTTATTATCTGGCCATTTAAGAAAAATATTGCTAACACTGCTGTTATGAGTAGAGCTACCATGAACATTCATGCACAATGTTTGTATGGACATATGTTCTTCATTTTTTTTTCAGTTCCTAGAACTAGAATTTCTGGGTTGTGTGGTAGATGTATGTTTAAGTATATAAAAAATCGAGTTTCTAAGAAATAAAATTACTGGTCATATGATAGGTATAATGTTTAAGTATGATAGAAATTGCCTTATCCCAAAGCGATAGTACCATTTTATATTTCACTGCTAGTGTATGAGTTACATCTGCTCCATATCCTCTCATGTAACATTATCAGTTTTTAAACAATTTTTAGCCATCCTAGTAGGTGTATAGTTGTATCTTAGTGTAGTTTTAATTTTCACCTCTTGATGACTAATGTTAAGTATCTTTTTATGTGCTTACTGGTCATTTGTATGTCTTCGATGAAAAACCTTAGAATCTTTTGTACTTCTTGGTATTGGATTGTTTATGTGTTATTAGGTAGTAAGATCTATTTGTGTATTCTGAGTGCAAGTCCTTTGTTGTTTATTTGTATTGTGAATATTTTCTCCATTCTGTGGCTAAAATGTTTTATAAAAAGCTTAACTTTATTTCTCTAGTTTTCTGGCTGTTTAAAGTGGGAGGGTAAATCTGGTCTGCTGAATTTGGGCACAGACTGGATTTTTTGTTCATTGTCTATTTCATTGTGTATCACTTCTGGGTAGCCTGAAGTATGGCAAAACTGGCCACCCAAAGGTCTCTTTTGGATGAACTAATTAGAATATCAGTAATAGCAATAATAGGAAGTATATCTTATTTAGACTGTTTTCTGAGATTAAATGTTTTTTTTTCTTTGTTAAAATTCTTTTCAAATTATGAAAAGTAAACATTCTGTTTTGTTCTTTTTGAAGTTGAAAAGACAACAGTAAGACATTTTGGTCTCAGTGGCAGCACTCAGTCTTCTAGAAAGTACGCATTACTCTTGTGTACAAGTGTTCTTCCTGTTACAGAACCCACATGAACATTCATAATCCAATTACTTTTTCATTTGTGTTTTCAAAACTAATTTGTTCTTTACATGTCCTTTAGTCATTGAAGAGCTAAAAAGTTTCTAATATTTTGTTGCAGTCACTTACAAAAGAAGCATGGTGTTCAATGTTTCTATATTTAAAAAATTAATTTCATATGTATAAAAGGATGACCTTTGAATTATGGGTCTTTGGGTAGTGTTTCTTTTAGTTGTTTTTGACAGATTTTTAGAACTTGGCGTTGGAAATTTTCTTACACGTTATGCACCTTTTTTCTTCCAAGGTTGAAGAATGAAAAGGCATTGCGTCTCAACCTTATTGGTAGGTGGATTTACTTATTTGACATTCTGGCTAGAATATAATGAAGTTCTGCCCCATACCTGTTTTTCTTTTGACCCTTCTAGTGAAATGCTAGTTTTATCTAAGTGTTTTTTCTTTACCAGTCTTGATTAAAACAGAACAAAACAAAATCAGTCATTAAACTCTTAAAGCAAACAGTGTTAAAAATAACTCACTCAGTTTTCCAGAAATATAGTTTATATCTATCTATGTCCAAAATGTAATTCTAGTTCCCTAACCATTAGAATTATGAAGGATTATAGCCTGCGGATTTTGGAAACAACAATTCATATTTAATAATGTGGGTACATACCCTTAGACTGTATCCCAAAAGTCACAATCTTTTTTTTTTTCTTTTTTGGTCAAATTTATTGTTGGTGAATTTTTTACTGACAAGTCTGAGATTTTAAAATAGCGATTTTTAGGCTTTATTACTAAAATTAAATGTGTTTGAGCTCTTATCTCTTACACTTCCTCAGTAATAGAATTTCCTAAATGGGTTGTTAGTATTCAAAGTAGGGCTGTTTCTTTATCTGTAATATTGATATAGCTAACTGAAAGTGACCACAGTGGTCAGATTTACTATAAGGATGGGGTCTGTTAGCTCTTTGATAATAATAATAAATCTCAGGGAGTTCTGGGAAGATGGAGGCGTGTACGGAACGAAAGAATTTTCCTCCCAACATTATATTTACCCACGAAAACACAGCAAACACAACTGTTCCTAAAAGAGAGACCAGAACAAACAGCAAAGCGCACACAATACAGACAAACCTGAGAGGACTCGGCAGCGGGCGAGGCAGGTAAGAAACAGAACTGTGAACCGCGACCCGGCAGAACTCGAGCACTCCCCCACCCCAGCGCACCGGCAGGAGGAGAGGATTCAGACCCAGGAGGGAGTGGAAGTGCAGGCCCAGGAGATAACCAGCCCCGGCCCGGCCCTGGGAACGCAGGCGCAAAAGCGCGGAGTGGCAGAGATTGGAGAGACTGAGGGCGCAGGGAATCAGCAGGAATACCCCTGCTTGCTCGCCGCTGGCTCAGGGAAGGAGAAGAGAGAAGAAGAAAAAAGAGAAAAGCGCGCGCTTTCTTTTTCAGCGGTCTTAAAGAGACGGGAGTGCAGCAGAGAACCTCCATTCATTCTCACCCCGGCCACAGCTTTAAAGGGCCATGCGGAGCGATGCGACCATGGCTCTGGAATAGTGGAGCAACAGCGCCACCTACAGCATTCACACAGAAACCACCCCCGGTGGGCGTTTGTTTTTTTTTTTTCTTTTAGGTGTTGCTACTTTTTCTTTTCCTCTCCTTTCTTTTCCTTCTTCTCTCTCTCCTTTTACTTTTTTTATTATTAGCAGAATTTTTTTTCTTTTCTTTTCTCTCCTTTCTTCTCTTTTCCTTTTTAAAGTCATAAAGAGCCCAGCTGACATACGTGACAACTACCAACAACCAATTCTGTAGTCATGAGAAGACAGAAGAATATGATACAGACAAAGCTTCAAACACCACCCCAGAGAGAGAAACTGAAGGAATGAATATGCACAGTCTTCCTGAAAAAGAATTCAGAATAAAAGTCATAGCCATGCTGATGGATCTACAGAAAAATGTGCAAGAGCTGAGGGAGGAAGTGAGGCAAGTGAGGAAAGACAATGCAGAAATGAGACAAGACATCGACGGGCTCAACAGCAGATTGAATCAGGTACAAGACACGAACAAGGAATTACAAGACAGGGAACAGGAATACAAAGAAGCTGAGACAGAGAGAGATAAAAGGATCTCTAAGAATGAAAGAATATTAAGAGAACTGTGTGACCAATCCAAACGGAGCAATATTCGCATTATAGGAGTACCAGAGGAAGAAGAGAGAGAAAAAGGGTTACAAAGTGTCTTTGAAGAAATAATTGCTGAAAACTTTCCCACTCTGGGGAAGGAAATAGTCTCACAGTCCACAGAAGCCAACAGATCTCCCAACACAAGGGACCCAAGGACAACAACACCAAGACACATAATAATTAAGATGGCAAAGATTAAAGATAAAAACAGAATATTAAAGGCAGCTAGAGATAGAAAAAAGATCACCTACAAAGGAAAACCCATCAGACTGTCATCAGATTTCTCAACAGAAACCTTACAGGCCAGAAAAGAATGGCATGATATATTTAACGTAATGAAACAGGGGCCTCGAAACAAGAATATTGTATCCAGCACGATTATCATTTAAATATGATGGAGGGATTAAACAATTTCAAGACAAAAGAAAGTTGAGAGACTTTGCCTCCCATAAACCAGCACTACAGTATATCTTAAACGGACTGCTCTAGAGGGAAACACCCCTAAGGCTAAAAAGATGTCACCAGAGAAAATAAAATCATAGCAAAGAAAGCAGACCATCCAAATACTAACTAAAAGCAAAGAATAAAACACCTAATATATAAAGAAAAGAGGAGGAAGAATAGGAAAGGAGAGATAAAGAAACATCAGATGGCGTTCACAATAACTTAACAGGAAAGTTAAGTTAGATTCTTAGATAGTAAAGAAGCAACCCTTGAACCTTTGGTAACCACGAATCTAAAGCCAGCAATGGCAATAACTACGTATCTATCAATAATCACCCTAAATGTAAATGGACTGAATGCACCAATCAAAAGACACAGAGTAACAGAGTGGATAAAAAACCAAGACCCGTCTATATGCTGCTTACAAGAGACTCACCTCAAACCCAAAGATATACACAGACTAAAAGTGAAGGGAAGGAAAAAGATATTTCATGCAAACAACAAAGAGAAAAAAGCAGGTGTTGCAGTACTTGTATCAGATAAAATAGACTTCAAAACGAAGAAAGTAGCAAGAGATAAAGAAGGACATTACATAATGATAAAGGGGTCAGTCCAACAAGAAGATATAACCATTATAAATATATATGCACCCAACACAGGAGCATCAGCATATGTGAAACAAATAGTAACAGAAGTGAAGGAGGAAATAGACAGCAATGCAATTATTTTAGGAGACTTTAACACACCACTCACTCCAAAGGACAGATCAACCAGGCAGAGGATAAGTAAAGACACAGAGGCACTGAACAACACACTAGAACAGATGGACCTAACAGATATCTACAGAACTCTGCACCCAAAAGCAGCAGGATACACATTCTTCTCAAGTGCACATGGAACATTTTCCAGAATAGACCACATTCTAGGCCACAAAAAAAACGTCAGTAAATTCAAAAATATTGAAAACCTACCAACCAACTTCTCAGATCACAAAGGTATAAAACTAGAAATAAATTTTAGAAAGAAATCAAAAAGGCTCACAAATACATGGAGACTAAACAACATTTTCCTAATTAATCAATGGGTTAATGACCAAATCAAAACGGAAATCAAAGAATATATGGAGACTAATAACAACAACAACACAAAGCCACAACTTCTGTGGGACGCAGCAAAGGGACTTCTAAGAGGAAAGTATATTGCAATCCAGGCCTATTTAAAGAAGAAAGAACACTCCCAAATGAACAGTCTAAAGACACAATTATTGAAATTGGAAAAAGAAGAACAAATGAGGCCCAAAGTCACCAGAAGGAGAGACATAATAAAGATCAGAGAAGAAATAAATAAAATTGAGAATAAAACAATAGAAAAATCAATGAAACCAAGAGCTGGTTCTTTGAAAAAATAAACAAAATAGATAAACCCCTAGCCAGACTCATTAAGAGAAAAAGAGAATCCACACACATAAACAGAATCAGAAATGAGAAAGGAAAAATAATGACAGACCCCACAGAAATACAAAGAATTATAAGAGAATACTACGAGCATCTATATGCTAACAAGCTCCAAAACCTAGAGGAAATGGGCAACTTCTTAGAAAAATACAGCCTTCCAAGACTCACCAAACAGCAAACAGAAAAACTAAACAGACCAATCACCAGCAACGAAATTGAATCGGTAATCAGAAAGCTACCCACGAACAAAACTCCCGGACCTGATGGATTCACCTCTGAATTCTACCAGACATATAGAGAAGAAATAACACCCATTCTCCTTAAAGTTTTCCAAAAAATAGAAGAGGAGGGAATACTTCCAAACTCTTTCTATGAAGCCAGCATCACTCTAATACCAAAACCGGGCAAAAACCTCACTGAAAAAGAAAATTACAGACCAATATAGCTGATGAATGTAGATGCAAAAATACTCAACAAAATATTAGCAAACCGAATTCAAAAATACATCAAGAGGATCATACACCATGATCAAGTGGGATTCATCCCAGGGATGCAAGGATGGTATAACATTCGAAAATCCATTAACATCATCCATCACATCAATAAAAAGAAGAACAAAAACCACATGATCATCTCCATAGATGCTGAAAAAGCATTTGACAAAATTCAGCATCCATTCATGATTAAAACTCTCAACAGAATGGGTACAGACGGCAAGTACCTCAACATCATAAAGGCTATAAATGACAAACCCACAGCTAACGTCATACTTAATAGCGAGAAGCTGAAAGCTTTTCATCTAAGATCGGGAACAAGACAGGGCTGCCCACTCTCTCCACTGTTATTCAACATAGTACTGGAGGTCCTAGCCACGGCAATCAGACAAAACAAAGACATACAAGACATCCAGATTGGTAAAGAAGAAGTCAAATTGCCACTATTTGCAGATGACATGATACTGTATATAAAAAACCCTAAAGACTCCACTCCAAAACTACTAGAACTAATATCTGAATTCAGCAAAGTTGCAGGATATAAAATTAACACACAGAAATCTGTTGCTTTCCTATACACTAATGATGAACTAACAGAAAGGGAAATCAGAAAAACAATTTCATTCATAATTGCATCTAAAAGAATAAAATACCTAGGAATAAACCTAACGAAGGAAGTGAAAGACCTGTACTCTGAAAACTACAAGTCACTCCTAGGAGAAATTAAGGAAGACACTAACAAATGGAAATGCATCCCATGCTCTTGGCTAGGAAGAATAAATATTGTCAAAATGTGTATACTACCTAAAGCAATCTACAGATTCAATTCAATCCCCATCAAACTACCAACAGCTTTCTTCAATGAACTGGAACAAATAATTCTAAAATTCATATGGAACCAGAAAAGACCCCGAATAGTCAAAGCAATCCTGAGAAGGAGGAATAAAACGGGGAATTACGCTCCCTGACTTCAAACTCTACTACAAAGCCACAGTAATCAAGAGAATTTGGTACTGGCACAAAAACAGACCCACAGACCAGGGGAACAGAATAGAAAATCCAAGCATTAACCCAAACACCTACAGTCAATTAATATTTGATAAATGAGCCTTGGATATACAATGGGGAGATGACAGCCTCTTCAGCAGCTGGTGTTGGTAAAACTGGACAGCTATATGTAAGAGAATGAAACTGGACTACTGTCTAACCCCATACACAAAGGTAAACTCAAGGTGGATCAAAGACCTGAATGTAAGTCATGAAACCATAAAACTCGTAGAAAAAAACATAGGCAAAAATCTCTTGGACATAAATATGAACGACTTCTTCATGAACATATCCCCCCGGGCAAGGGAAACAAAAGCAAAAATGAACAAGTGGGACTATATCAAGTTGAAAAGCTTCTGTATAGCAAAGGACACCATCAGTAGAACAAAAAGACATCCTACAGTATGGGAAAATATATTCATAAATGACGTATTAGATAAGGG
>JAQQAC010013566.1:2129207-2196810 GCA_029783875.1 Phataginus tricuspis | reverse complement strand
CTAGGAGAAATTAAGGAAGACACTAACAAATGGAAATGCATCCCATGCTCTTGGCTAGGAAGAATAAATATTGTCAAAATGTGTATACTACCTAAAGCAATCTACAGATTCAATTCAATCCCCATCAAACTACCAACAGCTTTCTTCAATGAACTGGAACAAATAATTCTAAAATTCATATGGAACCAGAAAAGACCCCGAATAGTCAAAGCAATCCTGAGAAGGAGGAATAAAACGGGGAATTACGCTCCCTGACTTCAAACTCTACTACAAAGCCACAGTAATCAAGAGAATTTGGTACTGGCACAAAAACAGACCCACAGACCAGGGGAACAGAATAGAAAATCCAAGCATTAACCCAAACACCTACAGTCAATTAATATTTGATAAATGAGCCTTGGATATACAATGGGGAGATGACAGCCTCTTCAGCAGCTGGTGTTGGTAAAACTGGACAGCTATATGTAAGAGAATGAAACTGGACTACTGTCTAACCCCATACACAAAGGTAAACTCAAGGTGGATCAAAGACCTGAATGTAAGTCATGAAACCATAAAACTCGTAGAAAAAAACATAGGCAAAAATCTCTTGGACATAAATATGAACGACTTCTTCATGAACATATCCCCCCGGGCAAGGGAAACAAAAGCAAAAATGAACAAGTGGGACTATATCAAGTTGAAAAGCTTCTGTATAGCAAAGGACACCATCAGTAGAACAAAAAGACATCCTACAGTATGGGAAAATATATTCATAAATGACGTATTAGATAAGGGATTGACATCCAAAATTTACAAAGAACTCACGCACCTTAACAAATGAAAAGCAAATAATCCAATTAAGAAATGGGCAGTGGACATGAATAGACACTTCTCTAAAGAAGAAATTCAGATGGCCAACAGGCACATGAAAAGATGCTCCACATCGCTAATCATCAGAGAAATGCAGATTAAAACCACAATGAGATATCACCTCACACCAGTCAGGATGGCCAACATCCAAAACACAAGCAACAACAAATGTTGGTGAGGATGTGGAGAAAAGGGAACCCTCCTACACTGCTGGTGGGAATGCAAATTAGTTCAACCATTGTGGAAACAGTATGGAGGTTCCTCAAAAAACTCAAAATAGAAATACCATTTGACCCAGGAATTCCACTCCTAGGAGTTTACCCTAAGAATACAGCAGCCCAGTTTCAAAAAGACTGATGCACCCCTATGTTTATTGCAGCACTATTTACAATAGCCAAGAAATGGAAGCAACCTAAATGTTCATCACTAGATGAATGGATTTAGAAGATGTGGTACATATACACAATGGAATACTACGCAGCCAGAAGAAGAAAACAAATCCTACCATTTGCAACAACATGGATGGAGTTAGAGGGTATGCTCAGTGAAATAAGCCAAGCCGAAAAAGACAAGTATCAAATGATTTCACTCATATGTGGAGTATAAGAACAAAGAGAAAAACTGAAGGAACAAAACAGCAGCAGACTCACAGAACTGAAGAACAGACTAATAGTTACCAAAGGGAAAGGGACTGGGGAAGAAGGGTGGGAAGGGAGGGATAAGAAGGTAAAAGGGGCATTACGATTAGGAGACGTAAGGTAGGGGGTGCATGGGTAGGACTGTACAATTCAGAGAAGACAAGTAGTGATTCTCGTCTCACTACGCTGATGGACAGTGACTGTAATAGGGACCTGATGAAGGGGGTAGTTTAATCACCATAATATTGCACATGTAATTGTTGGTTAAAGATACCAAAATAAATTGTAAAAAAAAAAAAGCCTCTCCCTGACTCTCCTAAAAAAAAAAAAAGAAAAAAAGAATTAAGAAAAGTAGATTCCACGTAAGTATCAGGTTAAAAAGTAGATTTAGTTTTGGCTGCCTTTGGACTTCAAGTCTTATTTCCTAAATTATTCTAAGATGTTAGGTTGAAGCTAGTGGTAGAGTGACTACTAAGTAGAACAGTAAAATTAAAATTTAGTACTATTTGAAAAATTTTGGCATTTTCTTCAAGTAGGTTTTAATAGAATCTTTTGGGTTTTCTTAGATAGTCAGTACTATTTCTAGATGAAAGAGATAATTTACAAAATGATACTGATTAACTTTTCTCTCTATATTCTAGACAGGAAAATCTCTGAGGAAATGTTAAATAATAGTAGATGGCAAGCATTCTCATCTTGTTTCTTACTTTAAAATAAATGGCTTTGTCAAGTAAAAAAATAATAATAATAATAATAAATCTCAGTTAGTCTTTGTACAGTATCTGGCAGATCTTGTATGCTTAGTATATTTACTAATTACCTTCTCATCTGAATGGGGATAATAATGGTACTAAACCTCTTCGAATCCTAAAGCTCTAGACACAGGGCCTGCTGCTTATAAAATTCTCAGCAAATACTTTCTTGATCTAATCAGATTTTCAGACAAGTTCTGTGCTATGCATTTTAAATACTTATAACTTAATGTTCTATTAAAATAGTCTTTCTCTCTCTTTTTAGTTTTTGCATCCTTATTGGATAAGAAATACATATGAAAAGCATCCTTCCCTCTTCTTCTAAAAATTAAAATGTGACAATTTAATTTCTGACAGAGAGGTTTAATTAGCTTTAAGTCCACGCAAGTCTTTATGTATAACATTGAAATAAATTCTAATACTGTTTTAAAAAACACTGATGGTGTTGAAAATTATAATGAATACCTGTTTGTTTAAATGATGACTTCTGTTAAACTATCTTGGTATTTGTTGTTTGTTATAGGTGAAAAACTCCAGTGGTTTCAAAATCATCTTGATCCCCAAAAAGTAGGATATTCAAAGAAAGGTGCTTGTGAATTGGTTGAAAGGTAAATGCTGGGCATGTTAATCGCAAAGGGTCAGAAAAAGGAGTTCTCCAACCTGGTTTTTCAAGAGACTGTTCTGTGCTGGACTTACAGAAGAGCAAATAGTCTTTGTTATCAAAAGGGTTTTGGGCTGATAGCCTAGCCTAGCCACTTAGGTAGGTTTGTAATTTTTCTAGGCCTCAGAGTAGTTGTCAATACTACTCTCTTGGGATCAAGAAAGGTGTCCTGTAGAAACATCTAAACTGACACCTGAAGGGGAGGGGCTAGTGGATTGAGGTAAGGTAGTTTCAAGAGCCTCCAGGCAGAGAGAACAGTATCTAAAAAGGTCCAGAGGTGAGAGCAACATATTTAGTGATCTTCCAGACATTAATTAGACCAAAATAACAGGTTCCAGGAGGGAATTGTGACAGGTTCCATAAGTGGCAACCAGATTATGAAAGACCTCAAATAACATTGTAAGAGTTTATCAAAGGATGTTGGGAACTATAGGAAGCTTTTAAGCAAGCATCTGAGATGGTCATATTTAAACCTTAGGAAGATCACAGTAGTGAGAATGAGGATATTGGCCTGAGAGAGAGTGGCTTTGACAGGGAGACTGTTGAGAGCCTGATGAAGCAATCCAAACGAGATGATGGTGGCCTCTGTTTAGCAGGATCATGAAGAAAAATGAAGGATTACAGAGATACTAAGAAGATAGAAGAGTCAGTCTTTAGAGAAAACTTAAAAGAGAAAGTGAGTCAAGGAGGACACATACATTTCTCTCTCTTGGGCAACTGGATGAATGGTAATACTATGTCCTGAGGCTGGAGCCAAAGAGATAGAGCAGGTTTGGTGTGGGTTGGGGAGGGGCAAGGATGAGGACAAGTTCAGTTTTGATGTGTTAAGCCAATGGAGATATCTAGAAGGTGTTTGAATGAGGATCTGGAGTTTAACAGATACTTTAACAGCAGACAGTGATTTGGTCAATGAAATTTTGGAAATGGTTGGGTTATCCAAGGAAGGTCTGAGGTCTTGAGGAACTCAGAGGGATATAAAATCCCCCAGCCTTAGCTGGGGAATTATATTTTAAGTGAAGTAATATAAGTCAAATGTACAGACTTTGTAACTCGAATCATTTTCTTATTTTTCAGCTATTTAAATCGATTCAGCAGTGAGCTGGAGCAGATTGGATTACATAACAGCATCAAAGACAGGCAAGGAAGGCGGCACTGTTCCAGGGAGACGGTCATCAAGCAGACAATGGAGCGTGAGCGACAGCAGTATGAAGGATATGGCATTGGTGTGTTTACTGCCATTTTCTCTATTTCTTTCTAAAATACAAAGCAGTATCAGATTGTAATTCCAGTCAAAAGTTTAGTTTTATTTATTCTATTTACTTTTATTTGATTGTCTTCCTTTGATTTTCTTTCTTTTGCAACTATATGGAATAATTTTTAATTCATTCTTTTTTTCCTCTACATTCCTAAAACTATCAGTTGTGATAGTGACCTCATATCTTTCTACTGTGATGGTGAAGTTTTCCTCTCCTTTGTATTTGCTTTGTTTACAGAGTTTTACTTGTCCATCTCCAACTACATCTGAGTTTCCTAGAGTAGGTACTTGTTCTTCTCATCCTTGTAGTTCTTGGAGTATTGAGCTATACCTGTTGTAGTCATTCTGGAGAAACTGTAGAAATAAAATATTCATTCTTAGCATTGTAACATTTCTTACCATTCTTACAGACAAGTCTTTTAAGAGTTTACCACCACTCTGAAGAAAAGCATTCAGTAGAATAGATTACTTAAGACTTGCAAAGCCCACAGGCAGATGACAGCTGAAAGATGGCCTACAAATGGTATTTGATTAGTTTATTAATTGAAGACACTGGAGTTATTGTGGGTTCTGCTCAGACAGCCACAATAAAGGTAAATAAAGCAAACTGCAAGAAAGTGAGGCAGATAAAGTTTTTGGTTTCCCAAGCCTGCAAGTTTTGTTCATGCTGTACTATGATGTATTAAGTATGCAGTAGCATTATGTCTAACAAAAAATGTGTATACCTTAATTAAAAAACACTTTATTGCTAACAAATGCTAATCTTTGAGCTTTCAGTGAATCATAATCACTGATCACAGATCATTATAATAAATACAATGATTATGCAAAAGGGAAACATTTCAAGAATTACCAAAATGAGACAGACACACAAAATGAGCAAGTACTGTTTGAAAAATGCCACCGGTAGACTTGCTCAACAGAGGGTTGCAAACCTTCAGTTTACAAAAAATGCAATATCTTCAAAACACAGTGAAGTGCTACAAAGCAAGTATGCCTGTATTAAAAAAAAAATGTGATTTCACATGAAAAATGTAGAAAGCTCAAAAAATTGGTTTCTCAAAAAATCAGATAATCTGGCAGTACAATCTGCTGGGCCAGAGTTGCAGCTGTCCCTTTTAGACTTGAGTATATATTCTCAAGTTTGCCATAGTCCTGTACCTTCCTTCATTCACATTCCCTGCCTCGTCCCTGTAGGTGTTTGTTTATGTTATGTGGATGTGCTTGGAAAGTATAATAAATGAAATATTTAATTGCAAAGTTTAGTTTTTAAACTTTAATGATAATACTGAAGTAAAGGAAAAATCCTGTGGGTAACTGTTGTGTAGGTCCCAGCCTGTTGATAGTGATGCTATCAACTAGAAATGCCGGAGGCACTCATCTGGGCCTGTACTGCTTGTGGTGGGCCCAGACAGATATTTCCTCAACCAGAGCCAGTGTTTTGGCTGCCCCAGCCTTTGTGGTTCTTGCTGTGATTCCAGGATGCACCCCAGCAACAACCATCAGGTGACTTGGAAAAAAAAAAAGATTACTCAGGTCCAGGAGGATAGAAGCCTGAGGGCCAAGAGTGCCTATCTGGGGCTCTTCCTTTGTTAGGGTCTGAGGGTGGGGTGCTTAGGGCTTCAAGGCTCACTCTTCATTGGCCAGTTTAAAACGAGTGGGAATTAGGGCATTAGACAGGAAGAGTGGGATCACTCAGGCGCTCAAAAAGTCTAGGTAGCACAGGGCTTTCTACAGGGGAGCCTGATGGGTGAGGGTGTCCTGGTACCTTACGTAGTTTGCTAGTTGCTGTGTCTTACATCTGGCAAGGTGTTGGTTCGGGAGGGTTGCCTTTGATGTGGATGCTTTGGCAGTCAAAAGCTTAAGCCAGCCACTTGCACTACAGTAATACTAGAAACCCGGAAGCAGATGACAGTTCCTCTTCATGAGAAGTGTGTTTCTTAACTGAAAAAAAAAAAACAGCAGAAAATAGCTTTAAAACTAGATAGAACTGGTTTAAACCCTTACAGCTTACTGTATAACAGGGTAGGTTATTTGGCTGCCCAACCCCCCCAACCCCGTTTTGTTTTCCTCAATTTAAAAATTAAGATAATAAAGTATCTCCTTCCCCAAGTTCTTTAAAAGTTAAGTGAGATTTCAGTTATCAAAGTGCCTGACACAGCACCTACTACAGCATGTTGAGGGAGACTTCAAGTAGTCCGGGGTCCTTTTCACCTAGGCTGTTACCTTCCAAGTGTGTGAGATTTTGTCTATGCTTATAGTCTCCATTTCCTTAGGCGCTCACTGTAATGAGGCGCTTGTCCCTTTCACTCAGCTGAAAGTACTCATCACTAATGACCTTTAAGTTG
This sequence comes from Phataginus tricuspis, assembly GCA_029783875.1. Taxonomy (NCBI): domain Eukaryota; kingdom Metazoa; phylum Chordata; class Mammalia; order Pholidota; family Manidae; genus Phataginus; species Phataginus tricuspis. The sequence continues at coordinate 2,190,304 of JAQQAC010013566.1, read as the reverse complement.
TTAAGACAAATAGTAATTATACTGGATATTGACTCTATATAAATAGTCACTTTTCTGCAGCATTTGACAGATGATTACTTCACTTTCTTCTCACACTTTATTTGGTATAGGAGTCCCAGACCTTTCCTAATTCACTGGCCATGACTTTCCAGTTTCCTGGTTGAATCCTCCTCGTTGTCACAAACGAAGTATTGGCCTACAAACCTGTACTTGAGTGTCTTTTCTTTTCTATTTACACCAATTCTTAGTTGATCACATTCAGTCCTGTGGTTTTAAATACCATCTCAATGCTGGTAACATCCAGATATATATTGCCAACCCTAACTTGTCCCTAGAACTCCAGACCTGTATTATTAAACTTGTGTTTCTCAAACTCTGTGTGTCTTACAGGCATATCAAACTTAACATACCTGAAATCAGAGACTAACTCTTTTTCTCAAACTGGTACCTCTTGCAGGATCTGTGTTTCCGTCAGCAGCATCGCCGTTTGCCCAGTTGCTCACATCAGAAACCCTGACATCACCCTCACGTTGCATGTCCAACTCGTTAGCAGATATATTAAGAACCTGATGACTTCCTGCTACCACCACCACCCCCTTAGTTCAAGCCACCATCATCTCAATTGTACCATTGTAACAGCCTCCTAGTTGGTCTCTGGGCTTCTGCTAAAGTCTGTTCAACAGTAGCTACCAGAGTAATTAACAGAGTGCATCTGAGGTCAGACACTGATTGGCTATGGAACCAGTACCAGACCTCAGCTCTCGAGGTCTTCTGTGCTATAGTGCTTCTTCCAGAGCTAGGGAGTGTGTTGAAGAAGGGTCACAAGTATCTAGAAATGCAGGCAAATAGTCATCAAATTCTGCTTTGATAAGATTCAGAGATACAAACAGCTCTCCCATGGTGGTATAACTGTTTCTGACTAATTTTATTAGAATTTATTTTGGAAGAAATTTGCTTAATTTATACCTTTTAAATGCTTGGCTCCTCATACTCTTATTTTCTAAGCTGTTGTGAAGGTCAGTATATGGTTGTGTTGAACACTTATGTCTTTTTAATTCATTGATTCTGTATTTTAATTAATACTTTTTGGCATTGGCTAGCATTTTTGCAATATTGTTCCAATTTTTGTTATATATGCCCCTGTGTTCCACCAGTACATAATACATATGATCATTTGTATTAGTTTATGGTAAACTTTCTAATCATGGTAAGGAATTGTCATACACCTAGTTTTATTAAAAATGGACTTAAATTTTATTGAACAACTTTGAGTATTGATTATAGTTTAAAATTTTTTTTGTATTTTGAGTAATGTGATTTTTTTAATACTAATTAATCCTTGCATTCCTCAGATAAACTCTACATTGTCAAGGTGAAGTATATACTTGAAAAAGTTGTACTTAACACCAAGAAAATACATATAATAATCCAGCATGTTGTTTTAGGATATTGGTAGTTAGAAATTTCCAGGTATCTTTTATGGATTAAAAAGAGAGGGTTTATTTTGTTATTAAATTTATTTTAGAGATTCTATGCTAGAATTTATTATTTAATAGCATTCTTCTTAAGTCACCTTCTTAAACTAAGCCCTTTATATTTGCAAAACTTACTTTTCATATAGCATTATAGTAATGTTTTGAAATTTTATTTTGCTTTGGATGTTCTTATTGTCTGTCACTTATTTATTGTACCTGAGATAATAAATGAGAAGACTATAAAATGTTGCAATTTAGAAAACATTGTCTAATGAATATAAATTATTTTCTTTCCCAGAGATTCCAGACATTGTAAATGCAGGTAATCTGAAAACTTTTAGGTAAGTCTATCTCTTTGTTCCTTGAAGGTATGTGTAAAATACCTGAGAAGTAAACTTTCTTCCTTTTTGAGTCTAGACATTAGAGCTAAAAGAAAATCAGGGATTTCTTTAGCTTTTTTGCTTTTGTCAGACAAAATAAGAGTTGTCCTGAGTTGTGTTTATTTGAAATACCTGATACACACTGAAATGATAGTGACATGGTGCTTTTGATTTTCAAATATTTTAAAATACTTTATAGTACATAAAAGAACTTGATCTCTCTATTCCTCCCCAATTCTTAATTTTTTTAAAGATAAACTAACAGCAGCTGACTTGATGGCTGAGTTCCATCCCCAGACTTTTTGCAGCACTCTCTTTTAGAGAACATGCTTAATGGGAAGTGATAAGGTTAGGAAAGGGTTAAGTCATCAATACCCAGTGATCCAGTGCTCTCTTTAGGAATAGTCTCCTATGGCCAGGAACCACTGAGTAGGATTTTAATTTTTTAGCTTTCTTTAGAAAAGACATTTTTAATCATTTTGGTCTTAAGTAGATCATGTTGATTGGTCTGGAATTTTATGTTGAGAAATTTAAGTCCAATCACATTCTTTGACACCCTTAAGCTTATTTTATAGTTCTATACTTATGAATTCATAGGAAATATTTAATATTAAGTACTTAATATTTAATAAAATAATAGAATTCATTGATCATATTTAAGAAATAGTTTACTTTTTAGCTCGTATGTTTTTATAATTTAAATGGAGCTTAAGATTCTTCATACATTATTTTTTTGCCTGTAACATTAATCAGATATATAAATGTGCTCCATATTACTAAAATAGTGTATGTATGCTCTGCCTCCCCCAAAGAAAGCTAGAAACTAGAGAAGAAATTAGCTCAGACTGTTAGTATTGTGGTTAGATTTTAGTTCTACAAAGTCTTCACATTGGTCCTGAAGTAAGTGAACATAGTATTGTCACAGAAAATACTGAAGTTGAAAACTAAAAGTTTTCTTCTATAACCACAGAAATTGTTTGATTACTGAATCTTAATTGTGACTCACTACTATGTGTGAAATGAAAGACCTTTTCTGGCTATCTAGTTTGGAGATTTGCCATATATGATCCTGTTCCTGCTTTTGAGATTCTCGCTACCATATAGCCTGACTGAGAGAAGAGTTCGGTTTGGAAGAATAAAAAAACGGAATAGAGCTTCCTTGTAATTTCTGCCTAGTATTTTCCATATTGCTTTGAAAGTTTTGAATATGTGGGATTCTTTGTGCAGTTATCGCTATTGTGGATTAATGAAAAAGTACAATAAGTACCTGAAAAGCATAGCCTCAGTTCTTGAGACGTGTTTTTTTTTTCTAATGCATCTATATTTCTTCTTTCTAGTGGATTTGAATCTGCTGTAAATTTTTAATCTTTGTTCTGCTACTTTGAGAGATTGGATATTGACTTTTTCTGCTTCCCTGTCTAATACCCTGTCAACCTCTACACTCTTTCTTTTGTCAGGGAATGGGATTTGGATCTGAAGAAATTGCCAAACATTAAAATGAGAAAAATTTGTGCTAATGATGCAGTTCCCAAAAAGAGCAAGAAAAAAACTGTTACAACTGTAGACAAAGATTTAGGGGAATTGGAACTAAAAGATGAATCAAGTGACTCAGATGAGGAGATGACTGCAGTGGCCTAATTGTCCCTTGAGTTGAAAATAATCAGTTTAAGTGCCTCAAGTTACACTTGAATTGATGATGGTAAATAATTTTCTAGATCCCAAAATTTACTAGTTAACTTACTCTCTTATGTGGTGAGAATTCTAGTTGCAGTTTCAAAAACAGTGTTACAATTTTTATTATAAAATGTTGCTTTTTATGTACATTAAGTTACTAAAATAGATACAGTGAAATAAAATAGAATTGTGATCTTTAAGGTCTATTTAATCTGAATTTCTGGGTCATTGGGGAGCAGCGTGAATAAGTACAAAAAATGATTTAGATCCTAAATAGTTAGGGTCATCTAATCTCACATTTCGGGGCACAGACAGCAGTGTGTTTTCTAAAAGGGTCCTGTGGATACTTCTTGGGAAGTGATAGCAAAAGTGTCTTTCAGTACTAATATTTTACTAATCTTCCTCTTAATCATTCAGGCTATTTTCTTTTAAGAAACAGGAAAAAATGTAATGTGGAATTCATACATACTGATGGGATTGTACCTTATTTTTATTTATTATCTTCAAAGTTAAATGGTAAAAAGTAAATAAATTATTCTTGTTATGCTGATCTCCCACACCTTTATCTTTTTATAAAGTGGATAAATGATTTCAGGTTAGCTCTTTTTTTTGTATGTTATTTCCTGCTTTCTCATTGTGAGAAGTGATATTTTGTGGGAACAGAACTGGAGATTAGAGAACCAATTATTTTAGTTTTGTTATTTTTTATTCTGTGACATAGGTTAAATGACATATAACTCAATATTTCAAGTGTCATTGAAAACATGGATGTGTTAGAATATTGTTCTTCGTAGTTGTTAAGTGCAAGTATCTTTTAGTCTGTTTTCTAAAGGATGCAATTCAAATGTATTTGAGTATTTTTGAGAAAAAATATAAAACAATGTTTTTAATTTATAACTAGTTATGAGGTTAAATATCAACTAAGTCTTGTTAACAGTTTGTTTAAAATGTTACAGATCTTTTACTTTTGAAAATTAAAAATAGAATTGATTTCCATAATTTTACTTCTTAAGGTTCTGATTATTCTATTTTCATTGATATAACTGATGCTGATTTACTTTTGCTTTATTCATCTCTGTAGAAGTGTTGTTTTATGGTTACATAAGTTCCTGTTTCTTTAGCTTTTGAAAATTTTCCTTTTTTTAAATTTTGGTCTCAAAACACCTATAAAAACTGAATCACAAATTACAGTAAAGAGAATAAAAACAGTTTTATCTGGTCTGATATTTAAAAGGCCATACTGTTAGATGAATAACTTGTAAAAATAGCAGATCGTCACCCCTCAAATATTTGTACCTAGTTTATCAAAGCATTAAAAATATAAAAAATATAATAAAAATATAACAAGCCCCCCTGGCTTGGAACTAGAACAGAGGAATATTTATAGAATGAATGAGTTTACTTTACCATTTGGGACCATAACTGTCATGGCACTCCTGGCTGGACCAGAGTAGCTTAAGAGATCATTTGTCATTACAGTAATGATATCCTTAATCATTGTCTGCAGAATGTGTTCTTTCTGCGGCGATCACCTGTGCCTCCCCTACCTGGATCCCTTTACAGCCAGTCGTATACTTTGTAAGATAACTTCTGCAGTTTGTGGCCATGGGAACAGAGTAAAAGTAACTCACCTTGTGGGCACTTTGTAAAGTAGGGGCTGGCAAACTTCTTTTTTGTCCAGTGCCAGAGAGCAAATATTTTGAAGCCTTGAAGGTCAAGTGCAGTTTCTGTTGGCACATATCTTGTATTTGTGTGTGTGGGTGTGTGCCTTTTAAAAATGTGAGGAACATTTTTAGTTCACGGCTCATACTTTGTTCATTAGCTTCCTAACTGGCCTTCATGCAGCCATTCTTGCTCTTCTTAATCCATTGTTGAGAATTACTTGTGAATTTTTAAAAAGTGGAATTTTAAAATATAACCTAAAATATGCTATTCCTTTATTCAGGACTCTTACATTATCATTTTATCACATCTTTTTAATGGTATGTTTGTTTACTTGATGGAGTATATTGTTTCTACACCAGAGCGGTTTTGGTTCATATCAAAACTGAGAGGAAGGTAAAGAGATTTGTCTTACACCCCCTGCCCCCACACATTACAATTGACATCCATCACGTTTTGAATGAAATTCGTGTTCTGTAACGATGGCCAGAGTCTTGAAATTATTTGATTCCTGACTGCTTCTCCAACCTCAGCTTGTTTCCACTTGCCCTTGGCTTTCTGTACTTGAGACACACCAGCCTTCTGTCCATTCCTAGGATGGCCACCTGTTACCTATAGTGGAACAGCTCTGTGTTGACACTCTGATGACCTTGTTGTGTCCACTTAGTCCACTTAGGTCAGGCTTGGCTGCAGCTGACCTGAGCCTAGAATGCTCTGATGTTCCTCAAACATGAGGACACGATGCTTGTGAGGAACTGCTATGGGCCACTTCACATTTGCCTCCTCACTCAGCAGGGAGGACATGTGAGACAGTTTGTCATTGCCTCCCAGGTTCTGATGAAGCATGAAACTTTCTATCTTGAGTCTCTCTTAGGGTGTAGATGCAGGACATAAAGTTGCTTAACTGCAGTGTGGAATCAGCGACTCAGCAATAGGGCACCCCACCCCTGAAGTTGCATTATCATATTATCTGTCCCTTTTCCTTTTTATGTTCTCCCTTGGGACAAGACTCATGGGAGGCTGGCATCATTGTTTGTCAATATCTTTTGCTGTGTGTCAGTAAACTGACTCTAAAACGGACTTGTTTCTTTACTGGCTGAATCCTGTTCAATGTTTCCCATTCAGGACTTTGGTACTTAGTGTTCCCTCTGCCTGTATTGACATTTCCTGAGTTAAAGTGTCTCTGCCCACACCTGGCTGCCCTCTGTATCTCTGTCACAGCTCTGAGTTCTAGGATCACTAGCTGAACATACTGTGACAGTGATTTGTGATCCAGGAGTGTTACAGTTTGGGCGGTGGGAAAAGGCTTGGAAGTTGGGGCTCTGTAGAGGACATTTTCTTAACTAATCACCAGACCTCTTAGCTTAGAAATAGATTCCAAAGTTATCTAAATCCATGCTTTTATTATCTCTGAGTAAAAACTGTTAAATTCTTTTGTATATCTAATCCTTATTAATAAGAAATTCCTTTCTCTAATTTACATTGTGATTTTTCTTAAAAAAATTTTTTTTTACAGATTTTAAAAGTCTGTATATATTATTTCAACTGGTTTTCCCTTGTTAATGCACCTATTTATTCCTTTCTACAATGTCAAGGTTAGTCAGCCTGTATTGGCCTTAAAATAATTATAAACGTTTAGACCCTACTTAAACTCAGACCACTGTGGAAACCTAACAGTCCAAGCCTTTTTGAATGTTGCAGATACGACTCCACAGAAATCCTGGTAAGTGAGGCAAGAGGTACAGAAACCACAACAGAGATTTGAGTCACTGTTTAATGTACAAAGTCTTTCACAGATAATTATTTTCTTTTCCTTAATTTGTCTTAGTACACATTATTCACAAAACAGTAAATTGCTAATGCAAGATAATTAGGTAAAATCAAAAAAAGTACAAATGCTCAATCTCAAAAGTTACACACAGTTAAAATATTTTTCCTTTTGTTTTAATGTAATATCCAATTTCCAAATACTTTTTTTCAGATGTGGAGAAACACTGCAGCCCAAAATAACAGTATTCCTTTCACCTGTATTAATATGTAAAATAGCACCTTTGGGCTGACTTAAGGAAAGAAAGGTTTTCATCTTTCTTAATTAAAGTGTAAGTCCTGTACAATTATATGTAACAACTGCAAGAATGGTAATAAGTTTTTAGAGCTCCATTTTGTTCCTAAATATTCGTTGGCATGGCAAGGAAAGATGCCCGATGTCAGGCAGCTGGAATAATCTTCCCCACCCCACCCTCCTGACAATTACAGTGTCTTAATGATGTCATTGCTCTAATGAGCTGATTTTCCAGCCAAAAAATAGATGTTTTAGGGGCACCCAAGGACCTTTTGCGGCACAGTATAAGTGAGGCCATCTCCCTGGGAGCATATTCACAGGTTACGGCAGCTTGGGGATTGTAATTTGGGGGGCATTCATTTTACAGACAATATATGCCTATTTTCCTTCAATTTCTCCATTGCTGTGTCTCAGGTTGATGGGATCATTTTCATTTTGAATTTTTTTATTTTTGCTTGTGTTTGTTCTTAAGCTTAATTGCCTTTTAGGCTTCACTTTTTAAAAAAATGGATTTCATTCCTTTACAATTTAGTCCTTGATCCTATACAGTAAAAGTGTACAGCATAAATGTCTGTGGTTTATGGCATTGGTAATGCCACAGATTCATGGTTACGAAATGCCAAGGCTTTTAACAACTGTTAAGTTCATTCTTCATATTTCGTCCTTGGTTTCAATTCCATTTCTCTTTTACATGAGTGGGTAAACATGCTTCAAAAAATTGTCATTCTGGAGAGCAGTTTTTCTTTTTGAAGGGTATATCCAGTCCACAAAAGCTCTCACAAAGCAAAATCCTTTCACTGAAAAGGCAAATGTACCATTGCCACATGGAATATAAAAGAAAATAATATTTGGTTTTAAATGCATGTGGTTCAAATTGAACCATAAAATACCCATTGCAGAAAAAAGTTTTAAAAGATTTAAAGTCAGGAGTTCAGAGTTTAAAAAGGTCAGAAGAATAGCAGAATAAAATGTTGGCTTTTAAGCTGCTTCGGAGCTATATTCTCATTTAACAAAGTCAAAGCCTGTACAAGTTAATTTTGAGAATTTAGGAATGGTTTTAAAATACCATGTTATATGTTATGATTAATGCAGTAATGCTCTTCTAGAAATGTTTTCTTAGTGTTAAGTGTACAAGGCCTTATTTTAGCCAGTTTTCTCCCACTGTGAAATGTATTATGCACTTACCTGTCTTGGCTTAGGCTGGTAGAGAACTTAAGCAGTATTTTTGGTGGTAATTAAGGTAGATAATCCTTTTCCTTCCAGGGCAAACAAAAGAAATCAATATTTCTTTGTTTGCTGGTGACACATTTTCTTCCCCCAGGAATATTTGTAAACAACATGTTGCCATTGCTTAAACCACAGGAAAAAAGAATTAGTAAAAAGCTTAGGAAAATTAATAGAAGAATTGAGTCAAGATTAAGCCCTTGGGTGAGGTGCCATGGTTAAATCACCCATAACTTGTTAGCCATGAATATATCTTAAAGCTTTAAACTGGAAATTTAAGAGCACATTAATACAAAGTGTAGTTTAAGGTTCATAATTTTGTGAACCACTTTATTACACCACTTACGTCCTTATCTGCACAGAAATTTTAGTCCTTTTAGTTACCTCAATTTTGCTTTCCCTATGCCTTTTATTCCACACTCCTACAAATTTTAAGAAAGATGAGTTTTAAGTCTTCTGTTTCCTGACTGAAAAACTTTACCGTTTTTGTCATGTATATACATGAACACACAAACACACACCACTCACGAAGTTGACATAGTTTACCTTTTCTTTATTTCTAGGAATTGGGACTATTTGGACTCACTGTCAGCCACTACTAATATTCATATCATCTTGCTCCTCATTAAGAGGTTATTTCTTTTTCCTTTTAACTATGATAAACTGAAGAACAAGCACACTGATAATTACAAAGTGCATCGTTGTATACCCAGATTTGTGCAATGCCAAACCATGATTTGGGGCCTACGGCCATCATGGTTACCTTTTCACAATAATAAATATGACAGCTAACAAAAATAAATCACCTTTTTTTTTTATGTATGACATCTTTCTTTAACAGGCCACTATATAATCATTAATCTATCTCACTGCAATATCATTCACACTTCAGTTTTACATGAATATGCAAAGAACACAATAATCAACTGTCAAACCTAAACAACTCAATTTATTTACTCATCACAGAATCTGTTGAATATTTTTGCTTCCTAGCTAAGCAAGGAGAACACTGTCACAAAACAGAGTCTAAATGCTTGTTCATAACTACTCATCTGTCAAGTTTTATCGCCCTTTATGTGGACTAAGAAAAAACCTTACAAATTTGGCTTAATAAGAAAAACATTTGATTTTTATTTTCCCTGTCATAAGTGCTTATTTTAGCAAACAAGTTAATTTCAGAACTTTACCACAGGCAGATTGCTTTATCTTTCTGTACTTTTGTGTTTTCACCTTTTAGAGAAATGGTAACTCACTCTTCAACCAGGGTATTTAATTTGATTTAGTGCTTTGTATAACACTTGTGACACTTGGAATAAAAGAATGAGTTAAGCTGCTGTTTCGATAAATTCAACTTTTAAATGAAGCAGAGGCTCTGTCTCTAATTTTAGGACTGTGCTATCAGATATGGGTAATTCAAACTGAGATATGCTGTAAGGATAAAATACTGGATTTTGAAGACTTGGTTCATTAAAAAATGTAAAATAACATTTTTTAATATGATGTTGAAATAATGGGCATATTGTATTAAATAAAAATATATTATCAAAATTAATTTCACCTATTTGTTTTTACTTTTTCTAATGGGGCTACTAGAAAATTTAAAATTTATATATGTGGCCTGCAGTTGTGGCCCACATTATACTTTTGTTGGACAAAACTGTAAGGGACCAGAAAAAATACAGGATTTGATAGCTGATTTCAACTTGTGTGTTTAACAGACTTAATTAAACAAATATCTCTGAAAATCATTTGTTCATGATTTAAACCTAATTCCAAGTATTAATATCTTCAAATGTGTATTGCATCTGTTTTAAAAACATGCATCTGTCAAAACAACTCGACTGTACTATACCCATAAAAGTCTGTTCACTGTCCAAGTGTGACTGTCAGAATAGGCGTCCTCCAAGTTTGCTTCTGATGTGACTTAGGGATGATGTAGACAATTTCAAGCTTAAAACCAAATATGTTTGTTGTTTCCAGATGAGACAGTTAACATTGCAAGGCCTTAGAAGAAATACACATTGCAATTCAAGTCTATATTCTTAAACTTTCCCCTGCTACAATAAAGACACCTGTGTCTGCTTAGTCTTTTGTCACTGCCTAAAAGCCTTCCTTGCTCTAGTGGTTCTTAATTGTCTTGGAAATCACTCTCTAGCAAACATTTTGCGTTTCCGTATCACACCTTAGACTTGGCTTCATGGGGTCCTGGTCACTTGGTGTTTTTTCTCCTTTCCTTTTTGAGCAAAGTAAGGAAGAAATGAGTCGGGAGAAGAGGAGAAGATAGAATAATTAAGGATCACTTCTGTCATTTGTAGTGGCTGAGGGCTACAAAGTTATTCTTCAGTGAAGAAGCTCCAAACCGGTTCTGTCACACTGGTATAACTTCAGGGGGGCTGCCCTCTGCAGGTGGCAGTGAGTTTGTACCCGTTTGTAGTACAGGCACCACCACTGCGTCCTTGATGTCCATGTTCACATTGCATGAGAAGTTCTTCTCCTGTTTTTTGGCAGTGTCTGGGCAATTTTGCACAAAGATCACACGGTTGTAGGCCTTCAGCCTGCGCCATAACTGCACGTAGACTTTACACTGTACGTACATGAAGACGAGACCTCCCGTGAAGCCAATGGCCACCACAACCAGTTTTGTCCAAAATGGCCATTCGAGGACACCTTCAAAATAAAATAGAGAATGTTATAACCAAGGTATCCATGGATTTGATAAATTTTTTTCTGTGGCTCCTTCAAAAAACCGTGTCTGCCTGCTAAATTTTGTGGATAAGGAATATACTGTTAATAATGAGTATGAAGTATAACCAGAATTGTTTACTTGCTTTCAGATATTCTAAGGGTATTAAAATTGTATATAAAGATGTTCTTTGACCTACCACTGTAGTGAGCTCTCTTATTTCTCCTAGCATGTAGTACCTGCCGTGATTATCAGATACTACACCAGACTTTTAACACTTCGACATTTATTCCTCATAGCTAAATCTTTAAGGAAGGACAGTGAACATACTGAGTGAAAAAAGTCAGAATTTAAAGTCCCTTTAAGAAGATAAAGTAATAGATAAATGTCCCCTCCCATCCTCATTCCCTTTAAAATAAAATTTAAAAAATTGAGGAAGAAAGAAGCTGCCACATCTTACTAGAGTGCGAAAAAGAGAATTTCTGAGTACAGACAAGTGTAAGATTTAGGATTTTAGTCATTTGTTTCATAAATCTGTCACTAAGAACCATCACTTTATTAGATGTCAGTATTTTCTCTGTTTCCATCACCATAACTGGAAATTGGTTTCCTTTCACAAAGTTTTTAAAACTACTTCACAAGAGTTTCTGTAACTACACAGTATTTAGGCTACACATACTTAGGAATATTAAAATACATGATTGTCAAGAGTCCGCCTCTTGCCAACATGAGGGTGGCGTGGCGGATATTGCAGCTGCCTATATTTAGTATGGCAGACCAAGAAGGGTTGGTTGGAAACTACTTTTGTTTATGAGTCTATGATTCTACCTTGGGTTTTACTTACTGTTACTTATAAGAGTAACAGTAAATGGAGTTCTAAGAAATATCCTACCTATATTTTGTAATAGTGATATTTGCTTTATGCTTTTGGAAACAAAGCAGAGGCCCTGTTTCCAGCATATTGAAGGACGTGTTCAGTGCCTGCCTCAGTTCTCTGTGCAAGGAGAACAGTCATCTGACGTACTCAGGGTAGACCAGTGGCTTTCAACTGCGGGTAGTTTTGTTTCCCAGGGGATGTTTGGCAGTGTCTGGAGATGCTGATTCTCATACCGTGTGTTGGAGTGGGGTGCTACTGGACTTAGCAAATAGAGGTCAGGGCTGCTGCATGAACATCTTACAGTGTATAGGATAGCACTACCCAACAAAGAATTATCTAGTCCAAAATGTCACTAGGGCGGAGGATGGGAATCTATGTTGTAGAAGAAAATCAGTTAAGCTTATTTATCAGGAAATTTGCAGGGAGGGCTTAGTATGCAAATTAAACATCTTAGAGTTCTCCAAATTTAGAATTTTTTGGCTGTTACAGTGAGCAATGGGTTCTCTGTGTTTAGAAAGCTTTTAACCACAGACAAGCTGGAGTTGAAGTGTGCTTTCTCTCCCATTTTTAGGGAAATTCTCGTGTATTACATCTGATTTTCCCCTCTTGGTAAATTAAACTACGAACTTCCTTGTAAGCACCTGGAGATTTTCCAATTCTGAGCCTTTCTTTGTCCATGAAATACTGAATTTTGCTGCCCTATTTCTGGAGTCTCAATGTACAATTATTAAATTCTTGCAGGTTTCTTTTCTATAACTGCGTATATGTGAGGTATTGATGGCTGTCATCTTCCATGCCATCCCCAAATAATCAATTGGAAGTCAGTCCACAGTCTATATTCAGAGAGAGAATGAAAGCCCTTCAGAAAAAGGAAAGCAGATGGACCTTTCAGCTCATCACAGGCTCTTGAGAGTCTGGGGACAAGGGTTTTCTTGAAGGCCAGAGAGGGGAAACTGGGGAGTCCAGGTAAAAGTAATTGTACTTAGAGGACCTCAATAAAAAGGTACAAATGAAAGAGGAAAATTTATATTTTTTTCACATAAAAAAATCTCCCAGATCTTCGCAGCATTCTCCACCGGGATTGCTTAAGGAGACCTGGACTGGGGGTGTATCAGGACATTTCCCCACCAGGCACCTGAGACTAGGGTTTGTCGATAAACAGGACCACTGTCAATGACTAAATCTTTCATCTCCTTTGCAGTCACTATTGTCTTATCTTCACTCCCAGAGAGCCCCTCCTTCTTGACTAAGAAATACCCGCATCCCAAATGATTCAGACTTTTGTTCAATTTTTTTTTTTTGGCAGACTCAACCCCAACAGGATTTCCCTCATGATGGTTGATGGCTTCTCAAGGGCTGTTTCACTGTGCAAAATAATCCCCACTCATTCCTGAAGGCTATGGGTTTTGTTCCTAAGAATCAGTGACTTTAGCCTCCCTGTCTTCCTTCATCCTAATCCTGGCAGCCATTCCACGCACCCCACTGAAGTGTCGGCACTGTCACCTGGAATTCTCCTTGGTCTCGGTGGCCTCCTCCTCAGTAGCTTGTTCAGTAACAGCCCCCAATTGGCTGGTGCTTCCCTGTGACCATAGGTATCCTCTCCTTTGTGGCCACTGGCCCTGGTCATGTGACTTGCTCGATCAGAACAGTAGCAAATATGGCAGCACAGAAATTCAAGAGTGTTCATACATTGTGGTTTGAATACATTTTTAAACACTGCAGCTGCCATGTGAAGAAGGCAGAGCCACCAGGCTATATGATGAAAGACACACAGCGAGGTCGTTCCTGTCACCCAGCCAATAGCATGCCCACTCTGACACGTAAAGGGGGCCATTCTTAGTTATGCAGCAGCCCGCTGACATGTCCTGCAATGCCTAAGTGGCCACTGTGTATTATATTTGTTAGGAAACATTTATGCTAAACTTCCAGGCCATAGTGACAATGGCTTATAAGCTGGGATGTATCCACTGGTCTCTTTCAGTTTTCTTCGCAGTATCTCGTTTCTCTAAGAATGTGTGTCCTTGGTAGTAGAATAGGGCCCCTGCCCCTCCGCTGAAGGCACAGCCTCGGGCGCCTGCATCGCCTTGGCTCTTTGTGCACTCGGATTGGGTAAAGCGCCGCTCCCAGGCGGGAGTTTATACAATAGCTGCAGATGAGGCAAGTTACTTATTTCCTCATATTTAAAGCAATGATCTGTAAGGTCTCTTCCAGATTTAAATTCAAATTCTCTGAATATTCTGCCAATCTTAGGTAGCAGATCATGTGACTGGAGACACCTGGAATGTGTCTAACGCCTTTTTAAATTCCCCCAAAACAGAAGAGCAGTGGCCTCATTTAACAGCTGCAGGAACAAGGAATAATTAGAAAAAGCATTTCATTGGCAGTCAGGATATTTTTGGCTGGGTGCTTAGGTTATGCGGAGTCACGACACTTGGTGTGAGGGCGTGAGCGGTGTGCTGGGGACGTGGTTTTTTCCTCTATTTTTATCCTGGTGGCCTTTCTCTAGTTGGATGCACTAAGAAAACCAAAACAAACCTGTTTCACATATTTATAACCTTTTCCTTAACTTGTTTTAATGGTAATATTCACTGTGAGTAAACACTGTGACGTTTGTGCATTTGTATAAACACAGTGCTTCAATTTATCTGACACGAGATCCAGTTCATGGAGCCTTTGAAAAATGAATCATAGAAAGAAACTTTGGAGGGTATTCAGTCCAACTTAGTTTTACAAGTGAGGAACCTGGGCTTCAGAGTGATATTATATTCAAGATATCTAGCTAGTGGCCAAGACAACTACAAGTACAACTTCTGGCAACTAGTCCAAGTCGGTGTTTGTCCTATTTGGTTTGTTAACAATAACAGCACGTGTAATTACTTTTAAAAAGTAAAAAGGGATGTTTAAAACAATGCTGAGAAGGCAAATATATCGCTTGCAGACAGGGAAGTGATTTTTAACACGTACTCTAAGCAGATGTTAACAGCCACTCTTCTCAGCTGCTGGAGTCAGTCACAGCCCGCCAAAATTTCTGACCCTTCGCTAATAGCAAGTGCTCTCTGAATCGTGGAACATGATTCCCCTGCCCTAGAGATGCCAGAGGCTCACAAGTAAGGCATGAAAAAAAATTAATTTGGTATATACTAATCCTTTGTGATGTACATTTAAATAGATCTGGGGCTACAGTTAAATCTGCACCTACAGTCTCTTTAATTGATAGTATCAGTTGTTTTTTCTTGGTCTGTATTTTCGTGTCTTTTTTCAACACATAAATAGTATACTTTTAGAATATGTAAAGACAAGGCAGGAAGGGCACGTGTTCTCCCAAATTGGAGTCGCCGACCCGGGAAGGTGCGGGTGTTAAAGTTCAACATGTCTTTGTTATTGATACATATCAATATGTGCGTATGTGTGTCCCACACGCACACAAATAAAATATATTTGTTTCGTCATCACAGGTGACAGAGTGAGGTGACAGTGAGCTCTCTGCGGCACCAGGTATATTTAGTCTAAAAGAACACCATTTAAAAACACGAAGGCTTTTTTCCCCTTCCAGTATTGTTATTACAGTTCAACGATTTTGCTGTTTTATATTCAACCTCAGTTCTGGTTGAAAAAGGACAATTTGTTCCTCTTCATATATTTTTGAAGGTTTCAAGATGGACTTAAAATATTTTGTCTTGTAAATTACGCACTTTTTTCAAAAATTTTAAAAGTAAATTTGCAATCAGCACTCCCGGTCCCGGTGCTAAAGGAAGAGGAAAACGATAACCTACACAGACGGCCACATTGCCCATGACTATGTGCTCCGGGAAGCAGGCTCTTCGGTACGAGGTGGACATGGGCACAGACGATGCTCTTTAGAAAAGTCACTATGTTTTACATTTGGAATGATCTGAGTTAGGAGCTGCCCCGCAGGCAGCTGGCTCTGCAGGAATATTCACGGGCACTGCTTTTATGTAAAGATCTTGCTTCCTAACTCAAAAGCTTGGAAAACCAAATTTTCACTTGCTTTTAAGAAACCGAAAATAATTTTTAAAGTATATGTCAGACAGCTGACCCTTGACTATGTATATAATACGCTAGAAAGCTGACCTTTGGTTATCCTTGATTATCATTTGAGCTTCCTTATTGGAAAATCAGACTGAGGGACCTGAGTGACAGCCCACTGGAAGGCTGTGGTCCGAAATCCTGCATCCACCCAGAACTGAGAAAAGAAAAACTATCTTGAAGAAAAGTTTCATAAGGAAAACACAAAGTGGAAGGAAGAGCCTGCGTACACACTTCATCATTCCTTCTGCAGCACCGACTGGTCCCAGACACGGTGCTAAGCCCCCGACATGTGCTGCTGAGCAAGAGAACACGGCTCCAATTGCCCTGAGCTCACAGTCAAGTGGTGAGGGGAGACAGACAAAAAAAATGAGCAATTGCAGTAATGGGTGGGCAAGTTGCCGGTAGGGCCGAGCTTCTCAACACGGTGGCACAACAGAACCACGTAAGGGATAATTAAACCTCTGGGGGTAAAACTCAGCCTCTGTAGTGGTATAGAAACTCCACAAGTGATTCAAATATGCAGTCAAGGGGAGTAAGTGCTATGGAAGTAGGTGGTTCTCAACAGGGCATCAGAATCCCCTGCTGCCCCTTAAGCACAAACTGTTGGGCTCACTGCAGAATTTCTGATTCACAGGTATTGTGTGGGAGAGGCCAAGAATTTACATTTCTAACAAGTGCCCTTGTGGTGATGGTGCTTTTGGTTTCAGACACATTTTGAGGACCTTTGTGGTAGTAAAAGTGAGGTTTCCCAGAGGGAGTGGTGTATAAGGAAAACTGCAAAGGCTGAGTGGGGGCTGGGGAAATGTGTGAGAAAGTATGAGTATTTAAGTGAGTGGGCATCAGAAGCTGGGAGGAAAGGCTGCGTGTACAGAGGAAAGCTGGGCGAGGGTCTGCAAGTGGATCTGGGAGGCTGGACAAATGGTCAGCATAATTGGCTACAGCCAGGCCGTGGGAGTGGTGTAATCCTGTTAAAGAATTGGGGGTATATGTTCAGAGTAAGGACTAAGTAGGGATGGGATGTAAATAGATTTGTGTTTTGTAAATATGCTGTGATGACATTATTGAGTGTGGGTTGAAGGTGGGCAAAGCCGATGAAAGTCCAGGTAAGAAGCTGTTGCAGTTTTCAAATAAAAGATGTGGATGGCACATGGACGGTGGCAATGGTGAAAGAGAGAGATGGACAGATTTTGGCGGCATATGAAGCAGAATAAAAGGATTTGGTGATTGACTTAAGGTGAAGGGGAGGGAGGGGAGAGGAGGAATGAAAGCTGGATTGGACTGGTTACTGGGTACTGGCACCAAAAGTGGTAGTAGGTTATGGATTTGGACACCCTGAGCTTGGAATGCCTGGAGACTTAAGGGGAGAAGTTCAGGAAGTGTGTAGTTGGATAATTGGGAGCACATATGAGCTGGAGATAAACCGAGGCCCAGGTTATCAGCACAGAAATGACAACTGGAAACATAAGGGTATCCAGGGGGGTGGAGAAGGGTATCACAGGCAGAGTGACATAAATGGAAGCACACATGGAGCCGTGGGTTTCTGGGGGTCTGGAGACTGGTGGCCGAAGCTGAGAAGGTGGTTCATTGTAGGGTAAATGATGACTATTCCATCGCATGTCTCAGAATTGGGATCGAGTGAATGAATGTAAGGGAGGTTCTGGCCTGTCTACAGATAGATGACATAAGATTGCCTCCTCTTACAATAAGATTGCCTTAGGTGAGGTGTCCTTCCCTCACAGGTGACACGCAGGAGGAGCCCTGCAGGCTAGGACAGCTGGACCAAGTCAGGGTGACCGCTGGGAGAGGGCAGGGCTACTCTGGGGCAAATTTATGATTCTCAAACACTGAACTCTAAACTAGACAGCTAAAACTAGTAAGTCTTTGGCTCTCGAGTCCGCCCTTAATTGTTAGGAAAGCACTTGAGTCCTAAGGCGGCCCGGTGATCACAGTAATGGAGAATGCCTGCTTGTTTTACATACTTACACAAGTGCAGTGTTTGTGGAACGCTTTCTGTTAACTTGGCTTGGGCCAGTCCCTGTAACTCTAGGGGATGCGAACTTCTTTAAAAAAAGGTCGTAGCCTCAAGGAACTTATTTAACTTATTTAATAGAGCTATAATAGACATGTTTTAATCTAGCATCTCAGGAACAATGCGTACTGTAGTTGTAAACAATGTAGTTTATTATAAGTTGTGTATAAATTAGTTAATATTAAGCCAAAAAAACAAAACCTCACCCTACCTGTTTTTCTAGCCACAGTGCTTTTCTTCCCGTTGTGAAGCGGACAGCGGGACCCGCATCTCCGTCACCATCCCCACCGCCACACTTAAACCACATAGACCACAGTCCCCGCACCCCAAGTCCTCGCCCCACAAGTCCTCACCGTCCCTCACTGCCCAGCACAGCAGGAGAGCACGGCGGCTGCTCACTGCTGCCCCCCTGAGGACAAGCGTGAGAATGGGCCATCCTTCCTTGGCTTTTATGAATCCACGTAAAGAAATACAGAAGTAACACACCCTTCCCTTTTAAAATTATTTTCTTCCTTCCTTCTTCCCCTCACATTCTCCTATCTTTCTCTGTTCATTTTCTTCTTCTTTAAGGGAGAAGGCACAAAGGTTTTTTTATAACACCGAAAACTTACAAGTGTTATCATTCAAATAGTTTCTCCTTTCAAATTCACCAGGAGGTTGATTTTTTTTTTCTGGGGTGGAGGCGGGTTAGGGAATATTCTCACTGTTAAACCAGCTGTGATTTAGTCTGTATGCTAAATCTGGTAGATCCTGGTGAGAAACCGCTGGGTATCTTCAGAAGTGAAGATAAACTATTTTTGCTACTGTTTTAAGTGACTTATCCATTTTAAATGTTAGAATATGCCTTAATGATTTTTAAACATTTTTCATGCATACTTGACACTACCTTTCACAATCGAATGTAGTGTGGCTAAAATTTAAAGCATAATGTTAATCTACTCTATCTCCATATATAGTCCCAGTTAATAAACCATAACACATTCTCTATGACAGTATTGTCTTGTTTATGTTTTAAAAGAAGGACTAGGATGAATTAAATAAAATGAAAACCTCCCATTTTTACAACTGCTTCCTTCTCACATCAGGCAGAACCTGATCCTTATTCAGCTACTGAAAAGCCTCAAGTGGTGTATATGACACTATATATTTCTCCCTACCAAGGTTTGTATGGACTTGATCTCAAATGTCAGCTTGTGACCCCATATAATGCTTTATAGTCAGAGTATTAATCAACAAGAAGACTCCATTGTCAATACTGGTTTTTGCTACCGTTAGCATACATGAAGACCTAACCTGGGGAAATAGCTTCCCCACCCACCACTGGGTATCGTCACAGAACAACCCAAGAGAGCTGAAAAGAGACGTGCTCTTACCATTATCATTGCCTTGTTTGATTTCCTCCGCTGTCCGATCTATTAATACATACAGAGACCAGACCACACAGGTGATCGCAATGACGTGGAATGTGACAGAGCAGAATATTTTCCTCCTTTCACTTGTGGTCATCTGTAGTTTCTCCCACTGCAATCATAAATGAATGACACAAAGCTGAATTTCTAACTAGAAAGTTTTGCCCCATCTTTATATCCCCCATACAGATCATGAATAGAGGGCAAACGTGAAATATTTGCAATTTCAGATGACAGTATAATATTCAAATAAGTCTTCATGTTTGGGAAGATAGGAAATCACAACCTGTGGAGTTATATATAACTTAAATATATATTAAAAAAGAAACAAAATTATTTTCTTATTGTCCAAATGAATTAAATCAAGTCATTTCTGATGGGCTTGCCTATAGTTTCCTTTTGTGTACCATGAAAGAGATGGTTTTAATACTGTAAAAATTTAAAAAAACATTTCCTATCAGTTTTCTGCATATCAGTTCTTTGTGGTACTAGCTTGTAAGTAGTAAAAAGTAATTTCTTCTTGGATGAATACAAAACATGATACAGTGTTGCATCCTGGAATATATAAATTTAACAAGTATTGAATAACAACTGTATCTGTGAGAGAAAGTCAAGCCTTCTAGAAAACACATCTGAGCAATAGGAGAAAACCAGCGGAAGGCCCTTTGCAATCAGTCCTGATTTGCAGCCACCACTGCTATCACAGTCATTGTCCCTCAGTCACACTTTTCAGGAAGTTGAGGGCTGCTCCCTCAGTTTGGATGGATGAGGACCACAGTTTTTATAGGAGGAAGTTAAGGTTTGTATGAGGGGATGCGTCCATTTTTTACTTTGGAGAAATAGACTGTTAAGTGAAATTTTAGTGCCTTGATAGCTACACTATCATTTCATTTTTGTTTTAGGAATTGTGTCTTTATTTTTCTTTTTTGCATAATTTCTATAGGAAAATCAATCACTATGATCGTATTAGGGATGAGTTGATGTGCCAAGTTTTCAGTAATCCATGCTTCTTTAAACTTATCTGCTTGCTAAAGCAAAAATCTTTAGAACTTCAGAAGACACATTCCTCTGCCACCCCATCCCCACGCATACCATGCCCTGCACAAGTCCACGGAAAACGAGAAGGTATACGTCATGCTGCATCCACGGCTGGCTCTGCTCCCATCTGGGAGACGCGGAGGCGCTGAGTCTCTCTGGGCTCGGCTGCCTCGTCTTCATAAAGCGCAGACTGTGGCAGACACTGTGACAGAGGTCTGGGGATAGGGAGAGGATACCATTCTTCTTGTCTTCCTTTATTAGCAGACTCATTCTCTGAGGGGTGGCCTTGTGCCCAGCTAACAACTGCTTTCCAACCTTTCTTGGCAGAGGTGAGCATTGACTTTCCACCACTGTGACGTGAGTGTCTATCCACTGGGATATCAAGATTTTGCCCTCCTGGCACAGGACTTGCCCCTTCTTCCTGTGCTTCATCTTCTCTTCTTTGCTATTGGGGATTCATAATTCACAGTAAGAGTCCCAACAGTCATCCTGCCACCTTGAGGAAAAGTCTTGAGAATTGGAGGTCCCTCAGCCCCATCAGCACCAGCTCATATCTGGACATCCACTTATATTACAGGAAAATGAAGGCCTGTCTAAGCCATTATTTCTCAGGACTCTGTTACTTGCTGTGCAAATATAATTCCTGATAAAGAAATTAAATAGATACTTCCTACCTTCCCTTCCAGTCTGACAATTAAGACCCTGTAATTTTATTTGTAAGAGCACAATAAAGTCTGATCATGATGTTCCAGAAAGTTTCTTAAATACTTTAGAGAAATAAATGTTTTATTTACAAACACTATCCACCCCTCCCCTGTTACTGTCTAGTTATCACATAGTTGTTTTACAGGGGTCTATTAGAGCCAGTTAACAATTCATATGTCATCTTATACTTTCCTTTCCAACAAACAATATTTTATATATGATTCCGAGTAAATAATGGAGAAATCTTAGTAATATGGATAGGAGAAAACCAGATGCTTTGATCTAGAATCTATTTTTAATTAATCAACACCGAATTGACAAGATTTTAATATGTGTATCTCGGCTTTTATCAGAACTTCACATCATACTTGTAAAAGATTGATTTTTAAAATTTCATTTTGTTACTGATTTATTATAAAGTTAATCCAAATAACCTTATAATTATAGAACAGAGTATGTCATTTCATGATTTAATAGCTATTCTTGCATCACCTCAATATTCAATATCACCAAATAAAGCTGCAAGATGGCACAGAAAAGCAGCTTGGCATGTTCAAATTTCCTCAGTGTTCCAAGTGGTTGAGAATACCTTCAGTTATGAAGTATTCGCATCAGATCAAACCCTAATTGTAAAAATGACTTTTAAAAAAACCTTAAAACTGGGTCTTCTTAAATTTAAGGAGAATTTTGATGAAGTGACTGAAACACGTTCCTGAACATTCATAAGCCTCAAATACAAGAATATCAGTGGAGCTGACAGGGAAGAAGCAAACCATCTGCAGAGACTCCTCCCAGTGCCAGGCAGCAGAAGCTCTAGAAATGTCACTTCCTAAGCTCCGGAGCCCTTTAAGGAGAAGTGAAGTGTAAAGGGGTCATCAGGCTTTCCTGTTTTCCTTTAAAAACCTTTACAGGGACGACTTGGGAATCCACTGGACGGCACACGCGTATCTGTGGTCCCACAGCGCCCTCTTGCTAGTGATGCCGCTACTGCCTACAATGTTCAGGACAAGGCATCGACCCAAGTCAGTGCGTTTATAAAAGGTTGGTCTACATCCTTGGATTTCCAGGTTTCTATGCAGAGTTCGAGTAAGCTTTGCAAGCCCTCACAGAGAGGCAAGAATGGGATCGTGATCCGGAAGGCAAGGATAGAAATCTTATTTTAATAAAGCTGTCATGAAAGGACATTAATTTAATATTTGGGATGATGAAATTCACTACCAGTTCACAAAAGATTTTGCAACAGGAAAGTGATAATCTGCCCAGGCGCTCACAGCATCTGTGCTCCTCCTTCCTGTTACATAAAATAGTGTGTGCGTGTGCTCACGAAAGCCCGCGCACACTGCTGGCCCTTGTCTCTGGAGTGGGCACTGGAGAGGAGCCCTGGCTGCTCAGTGGGGCTCCCGACTTCGCAGCAGCCCTGCCGCCATCGCCTGGGCCCTGGTTACAGATGCACATTCTCGTGCTCCACTTCTGAGATGACTTCCTGGCGGCTTTGCCTTCAGGACACAAATGCCCTAGCCCGGTCACTGGGCACACGTGTGTCCCAGAGTTCCCAGGGACACTGGCGGGAGATGATGAGACCGCAGCTCCCCTTGGCCCTTCCCGCCGCGCACCGCCATCTCTCTGCAGATCTGCGTCCTCTCTCCCATCTGTCCCCACCAGGACTCAAGTTCTCTTTCACACCTTCAGAACGAGGGACAAGGGAAGGCAAACCAGCCTCACAGCGACTTAGCGCCTTCCGTGTAGGCGGTCCTGGACGCTGCTTAGGCATTACAACCTCTCCGTCTCTGGTTCCTGTTGTATTGTCCTTGGACTTGTGTCCCTTGCCAGAAAGCCTCGCCAAAACAGAGACATGTACAGAACTGTTACTCACTTAGAAACATACTACTAGATTTTCTGAAGACTCCCAGATGGACTATAAATTAATGCAAACATTGCGTCTGTGAAATTTTCCAATTGCTCTAGTCAAATCAAACTGCAGGTTTTCTAATTTAAATTACTTGTATTCTGTACTAAAATACAAATTCAAAAGCATTGCCTAATAAGAATGCTTTAAAAATCTTTGTCAAAATACATGATATAGGGACTGCTTTACTAAATTCCTTCTCTTCCTGGACACGGTTTACTAAATTTTACAGCTTTCTTAACAGGCACAGAAACCAGAATTTTCAGCGCATCTGTACAATGCTAGAGCAAACAATTACCACCAGGTGGCGCCAGGCCCAACCTGTAGCTGGTACCAAGCTCGTGTTTTCCTTGTACAGCCAGACCAGGAGCTCCCAGGCAGCCAGCTGTGCAGGCTCTTTCTGGTCATATCATCAACCCAGAATATGCAAAACCAGATTTAACTGTCACTCCCGTCACAACATCTAAACATTTCTGGCCCTGCTTATCATATTACGATGGAGTTTTATTGCATGTGATAAAAAATAAAACCTAGAATAGCAAGTCTAAAGTTTATTACATTATTTACATGCTTTAGTAAGATATTCTGTGCTCAAGGATAGTAAATAGACCCTGCAAACGTTTTGGGGCTTACAATATTGGTGAAGTTTCCAGAGGGCCCATGGGGCTGTGGCTTTGATTCTTAAAGAGTGTTCTCCGGAAGCATCAGCATCAGCCTGGGACTTGTTAATGTTAACCTAATTAACAAGGACGGCCATTGCGCTGATGTGGTTCTAATGTGGCACGATCTCAGCCTGTAAATGCCTCAAGGCTCAGAACCCTAAGGGTAACCAATCACCAACTGATCCCCCGGGCTCTCAGCCAATCAGGTGACTTGCGTTCTTTGCTCCTGCGCTTTCTCAGTGAGTCTCCGTGGCTCTCGTGGGTGGAGCACTCCTAACCCACTCTGGTCTCTCACTGCCTGAGTCCAGCGGATTTTTGCTCAAACAAACTCTTAAAAATGTTTATATGCCCTAGCTTAGAATGTTAGAAATGCAGGATTTTGGGCCCCATGCCAAACTTAACCAAATCAGAAACTCTGGAGGTGGAGCCCTGCAATCCGTGTTTTAATTAGCCTTCAGATGATCTAGATACTCGCTAAAGTTTGAGAACCACCTAACTAATGCATAAAGACATTTATGTGGCAGAGTTATAGGGCGACCTCAGTGGCGTCTGTATTAGAAGGAGTGCTTGCCACGCCCTGTCATAAACTAACTAGCAGTCCAGGGAAGGGAAATCAGCAAACCAGTTTGTTTACTTGGATGTGATGTAAATATTTCAGGTCAAGTGAAAAATCACAGAATCATTGAATTTGTTTGAAATAAAATCATGTTGACTTTGCTCATTAATCACTACAGCAAACTGGTTCTATTTTCTTTCACTTCCTAAATTACTGTTTAGATATATGAAAGTGTATTAAAGTCTATTTTTATTAGTTACGATTTTAACTACTTTGGGAAAGAACCAAGCAACAGACTCTTAACCTTTAAGATGAGTGACTCTTGAGATCTGAATGAGTCTCCAAGCCCACAGGTATGCCTCTGGTAAGTGGCTTCCCTCTTCAAACTAGGTGAAAGAATCCTGGGGTGAATGGGACCTCGTCAGGCTTTCAGTGACATTTGCTACAAACCTGCGACAGGTAAAACACAGAAAAGTCGGGGGCAATTGGTTAAGCTCACTGACTAGTTAAGGCGCTAACTATTGGACACAAGTCAGAAAGTGGACATGATGAAGGCTTGTCCCTCAACAGAATCACAGATAACCATGTACATGGATCTCCTTGTTTCTTAACTAAAAGGCAAAGGCTCAAATGTTATATCCACAAATGCTCTGTGAGTCTACTTTCATCTCCTGGAAATTTTTTTTCACCTATAGCTCTCTCTCCCATTTTGGTCTCTCAATAATAAATACTTAGTATCTCTCATGAATGGTCCAATGCAGAAGGGCATTCTTGCTGAACGCAGCTCTACTGTTTCTCTTGATAACAGGACAAGAGGAAGTAGTCTCGCAGTGTAGCAGGGGTCAGGAACTACATCCATGGAAACTGCAAGCATGGACGGTGAGGAATGGGCCATGTGTCCAGATGAAACTTCAGAGTCTCCCACTGAAATATAAATATAGGATTTACAGCTACCATCTGGGGCTGGTTTGAGCACATGTTTATTTAGAGTTGAAGGAAGTAGTCATTGATACCCAAGTTAGGGTGCAGATAACACTGCAGGCAATTGGCAGCCTTACTGAAAAATGGCTTGTAAATTTTTGCACAAAAAGGCGGAGTACCTGGGAGCGTGGAGGCAATGGCTGCATCGCACTACCACCCCGTCTGTCTCTTCTGGCGTCCAGAACTACTGAGTCATGGCATCACCAGAACCCAGAGGGGAATAGCAATAAAACCTGCTCGGTTCTGGTATCCTTTACAATCGCAAGTAGCTTTCAGCCTTGGCTGTGTAATGGAATCCTCTGGGGAGCTAGTTCCCTGCATACACCCAGGCCCTCAGTGAAGAATCCATCAATGAGGAAGGAGCCGGGAGGTTTCGCAGCAGACTCTGTGACCCAAGGCTGAGTTCACTGTTAGGTGAGATTCATTCATTGATAAAAAGGAGGGCTCTGGGTTCATATTCTGACTTGACCACTAAGGGCTGTGTGATCTCAGGTGAGTTATTTTTATTCTCTTTAATAATGATATCACCATTTCATTATCTGTTAAATGGTGATAAGACTAGTACCTGCTTTACGGGGTCAAGTTTAAGTGAATTAAACCATATAAGTGCAGAACAGCAAGCATCAGGCACTTAGAACTCAACAACTGCTGGTGGTTATCGTACTTGGAACTTGCATCACATCTAATCAGACTCAGATTGTCTTTACCTTCTAATTCATCATATTGATTAACAGCCTGAAGGGTGGAGCACTGAAGGGGATGAGTTGGGATTTGTTCATGCAGAATGAAGGCAGCCAAGCTCTCCATCTCCATCCATCTTCCAAGTACAAGTAGATTTTTCTGAATATTAAATCTCATAGCAGGGAAACACAGCCTGTTTTTGTCAACTATTTATACAGAGAAGGATAAGGGAAGGAGTCACTCTGCATATACTAAGTAGGATCATTGAAAATATTGCAGAATGACAGCTTCCTCCCTGTTAAGGATTGAAAATAACATCAGAGTCATATATATGCTCCAGTAAGTTTTCATTCCTTTTGTGTGAATGTTCAATTCAAAATGTTAAGAAATACTGTTATCTATTATGTTCAGTGTTAAAAAAATAGTGTTCTGGGTGACAGTTTTCACAAAAGGTTAAAGGGGCTCAAACATTTCAAATAAGCCGAAAGCATTAATGTGGGTGTGTAGGTTATAATTACGGCTCCCTGAGTAATGGAGACAATGGAAGGCAGTGGGTGAGAAAGGTCTGGAATCCTGCCCCGGAGCTGCTCTTAGTGCTTGCAAGGCCCAGGAAGCTATTAGAGAACGTGTGAGTGAAAGAAATGGCTTTTTTTCCTCAAAAAGTAATTAACTTGGATTTATATACGGGATGACTCTTAATATCTGGTTTACAAAATTATTTTTGAGGCCAATGATATAGCAATACTTTACCGAGAAGAACTCACGTTATGGTATTTACAATAGTACTTGAAACAGCCCAGCTGAGAAGAAAGTAGAGGTATTATATTGGGCAAATTCAACTTCTAACAAAAATCTAAGCATCACTAACATACCACTTAAAGGTCTAGGAAACGGTACACTTATTTAAAGCAATCGTAGTAAAAATGTACTGATATGCTTGTCACATTAGTCTGCAATGTGAGCAGTAAGTTACTGAGAACTGTAACTCAGTTCTGCTGATGCAGAGAGAGGTGTCAACTTCCAGATAAGAAACTGTCCGAATGCAAAGACACCAGCCGAATCAGAGGCTGAGAGATGTAGACGATGTTGGAAGGAG
Source organism: Phataginus tricuspis (assembly GCA_029783875.1). Lineage (NCBI taxonomy): Eukaryota > Metazoa > Chordata > Mammalia > Pholidota > Manidae > Phataginus > Phataginus tricuspis. The sequence goes on along the minus strand of JAQQAC010013566.1, from coordinate 2,163,154 downwards.
CCGGGAGGAGCAGGGAGACGGGCAGGAGCGGGGATTTCAGGGCGCTGGGCGAGGAGACCGGTATGAAGCGACAGTCAGGTCTGTCAGGCAAGAAGCCACGTACTCAGAGCGGCTTTGGAGCGAAGTGCATGGGAACACAGACTCTGGGGTCAGGCAGACCTGGATCTGAGCCCCCAGACAGGAAACTGGAACTGTCTGACTGGGGCAAGTAACTCACCTCCTTCAGCCCCAGTTTCCTCACTGCTAAAATTAGGGTAATGATACTAGCTCTGTGCAGGGCAGCTGTTAGAACTACATGACATTATATCCAGAAATAGTCAACATACGGTAAGCCCTCAGGTAAACCAGGGAGGGGTTCCTTACTAGTTACGGAACGAAGTTTCATACATCCACAGGTGTTTTCTTAGGCCCATAGTGGGCTTTTAAAAAATCAATATTTTTTTCAATTCCTTGAAATGTACCAGACACAGTTTGCCTTAGTGCCTCCCACTCTCCTTGGTTCACCCCCTGTCCAGTTCCCTCGTTTGTATCACCAACGTGGTGCCTGTGGGGAACTGAACTTTGATCCTAGAAGTACTAGTGGCAGTAAGAAAAATTTTCATAGACAGAAGCCACGAGGGGCAAAGCAGACCCAGAGCTTTTGGAATCTTGAAAAGAGCTGCGGATCTTAAGAGCCAACAGGAGGAAGCGTCAGGAGGCCACCAGGTACTAAGGGTGCGGGGAGCGGAGCCGTCCAGAAGGCCCTGACGGCACTGACGGCTGCGAGGAGTTCACAGAAAACTGGTGTTTGAGAACAGCAATCTTTTGGGTATAATAGTCTAAAAATACTGTGGCCAGTAAATTCAAAGTTACTAAAATATTTGTGTAATAAAAGATATTAGCTATATTATATTCAGTCAACTTTATCAGGACTAAAATTTTCTCTCTGTGAAATGTATGTATATTACATATTAATGTATATCTAATTATATCATGTCTGATTTTATATGAAACATTGTTGCTTATAACCTTCCCCCATCCCCCACTGTTTCTTTTCAAAGAGTTCATGAGAGATGGAATTCCTGAAGTTTTGAGTAAGATTTGTAATATAGGAAAGAATGTACTGAGTACAGTCATCCACTAGAGGGTGCAATGATATCACACATGAAGCTGATTTGAGCCCTGTCCCCCCCACCTCCTCCGAAAATAAAGGAAAGATGGGCAAATGCTTCTTGTATAGGACTGTCCTGAGGGGGGTGCACTATACGGTACTTAGGTTCATCTGGGTCAGCATTCTTTGCGAATTCCTATGCTCTGTCCCAGATCCAGATGGGGCCTGAGAATCTACATGCTTAAGTATTCCAAGTGATTTTTATGTAGGCTGAAGTTTGAGAATTACTTCTGTGAGGAAAGAGAAAATTAGGGGAATAGTCAAGAGAGGAGCTGTAATTTCTGATACTTTTTCACAAAAATAAAAGGACTTCCACCTCTCTACCACACTCCGCTGTCAAATAAAGCCCCACCCAAATCTGGGTTGATTAATATTGTCATGTAGGAACATGTAGGAACAAATTACTTACAGACCTAATTAATAGATGCATTTAAAGAGAGTTTCCTTTAGAACAATTAACCAAAACTTGGTTGTCTGTTTTCTCTTGAAGGTTGTGCAGCGTATTTCTGCATTAGAAATGTTGAACCAGCAGTAATTCTGTGGCGTTGTGTCCATGGGGCTACTTCATCGTGGACTGTGACTTCGTAAAGAAAACACAGAATTACTGGATTACATTCCGTAAAATGGCATATTCCTTCTTCTCTACAAATTTAAGTTTTTGCCTAAGACTCTTGGAATTGCCACTGCCATATATGATGTTCTTGCCTAAAAGAAATAAACATTTCTTACATTTATGTCTGTCGTATGTGTCTCCCTTCCTTCCTCCTCAGAGAACACCCATAGCATGTGAGGGCCTATGCAGGCCGGGGCTCTCGGCTCCCAGCATGATCGTAGCCTCACACTTTGGGAGAACGTGCCCGTGCGCTAAGTAGAATCACAGAGATGGGAACATTACAAGACTCTCAAAATGACCCAATTTTAATCCCTCATTCTCTGTTTTACAACTGAAGAATAGTGGACACACAATATTAGTTTCAGATATATCACATAATGATTCGATATTTGTATAGATTACGAAATGGTTACCACAGTGAAGTCTGGTTACTGTCATCACACAAAGTTGTTACACTATTGACTATATTCCTTATGCTATACATTAACTCCTCATTTTCCAGATAGTGAAACTGAGAACCAGAAAACTGAATGATTTGTCCAGGGTAGTACTGTCAAGTTATATGTAGATTTTTTTCTGGCTTTATTGGGTAGTAAATTGTTCCATTCAGGGTCTAAATATTGAAGCATCACAATGTTTCAGATATTTTCAGGTGCCAGGGAACAATACAGCCAAGATTCTGGCTTTCGTTAAGTTTACATTAGTGCACGAAACCAATTGTGGAATTCTGTGTACCCCTTAGAACAGGAGACGGTATAATTACCCGTCAGTAAAAAAGAATGGGCTTTGACTTTGCAAGTGCATCTATTCCTTTACTAACTTTTATTGTGTTTGTGTGTGCATGTGCAGATGTGTGTGTGTGTGTGTGTGTGTGTGTGTGTGTGGTTATCTCTCTAAAATATTCCTTTGGGTGGTGGTAGAGAAGAAGGGAAGTTTCCCCACAAAGTCTCTATTGTACAGTATCTCAAGCCTAATTCTACTGACAGCCTACAATCAACATTTATTTCCACAGGTAAAACATGTCTTGCACCCTACTCCCAACCTACGTTGACAGTTGTGTCGCACTGGACATTGTGATGTAGCTGGGTTGAGTTTTTGTTGTGCTTGTTGTTTTACTCTGAGTCTTTAGCCACTGTGGGTAAAATTGCAATATTTCCAGAATATTTCACCTGGCTTTAGTGCATCTCCATATCAACAGGCATTTCCAAGGGTGGGGAGAAGCAGTCATCTCCCGATCAATGGGTGATTACATGGGCGAGCAAGGGCTTATTTGGACCAGAGAGGATTCGCTTCCTTCCGATGCAGCAGGAGAGACACCGGCCGACTGCTTGCAAGCAATAAACGAGTTTTAAACTTTATTTATCCCTTTGACTGATTTCAGTTTCAAATATATTTTGCCCCAGGATTTTCTCCTCCCTGGAGTTACAGCCACATAAAAATTTGAAATAAATCTGATAAAGAAGTATATATGCTACTTCAGTTTACATGGCAGCCAAGGATGCTTTAATCTCTTTAAATATTGGTTCAGATTTTGGATATAATAACACAAATAAAATACAAATAATGCAAATAGTGTTTTATCTAATAGATTTAAAAATCAGTTTTATGAGCACTTGAATATCAAACACAATTAAATGTTGGCTTAATATATTACCTCTGAACTTATTTTTGGCACTTTAGAGACTCAGCTTTGCTAAGAATTTTGTCCTAGAACTCTGAACTCTTTTTATTAAAGAGAAGTCTTTGGAGTTCCCAGGGATATATAAAATCCCCAATTTATATGTAAAATCTTGTGTGTATTTACTCTGGTGAGAGGTGCATACTTTTCACTGGATTCTCAAAGAGGTCAGAGACACTTCCCATATTAAGAGCCCTTGCTTTAAACTAGTCTTCCTTGAATTGATTTAATAGTAATGTATTTACTTTTCACAAAATAAGGAAGTACTGGAGCAGGGAAAGATGGGAGGTACATATAATTTCTACAGGCTGGAAATGAAATTTGTGGTTCTGGGACTTGATATGTTTGGAAGAAAGAGACTAGCTTTGCAAACTCAACTAGCCATCTTTCCTCATTTGCAGTACGAGATGGATTCCAAATCCCAGATGCTGATTCTCAGGCTACTGGGTGGTGGGAGAGAATGTGTATGTTCATTCATGTTTTTATGGGAGTGTTTAACCGTGTTCTGATAACTAGCTGTATAAGAAGGGCAACTGTGTCCCAGCCTACAGTCTCCAAATCTAGCTCTCCTCCATCTAAAGGAGTTGCTTTGAACCAAGGAAAGCTTTCAGGTAGCTAATAATCTCACTTCGTTCAGAAGACGTCAGAGCGACCTGATTCGGACCCTCAGGGGCGGTTTCCGAGGAGTCCGTTCCGTGTGAGGATCCCTTAGACCTGACCGCGCTCTCTGTGCGATTTCTGGAGACACAAGTGATATCTGTTCACATTCTAGAACAGATTCCATTTTTCTAGACCTTAAGAATGAGGAGTGACTATGAGAGGGACTATTATTCAAAAATTCTTTTTTTTTTCAAGCCTGGCATTTTTTCCCCCTGTCTCTTTAGAAATATAAAAAGGGTTGGCTTTCTTCTTTCTCTGTCCTTCATGCCCCCTATTAAAATTCTGATAATAAACCCCTTTCTCTACAGCAGACTCGACTGTCAGTTTCTCTATATTGTTGAATCCCTGCAAAGGGATAGAAATTAAATGCTAGTCTAATACTATTCTAATAATTATCTCCTTATAAAATCAAAGAGGTGTAGTTCAGTTATCCACACTGACAGTGAAACAGGAAGGTTTAATATTCCTGTGTAAATATCCCCTTCCTATTAAAGATCATAAAAGGTATCCAATGTTGAGCTGAGTGTGATAAAAGGGGGAAGGAGGAGAAGCTGAACTTCAGGTTATGTGAACATTTATGGAGTTGTGTGATGACAAGCCTTGATTATCAACTCAAAGTGAGGGAATACGGGGCAAAGGATTGACATGGGTGGATTAATGTGTAAGAAAAAGTAGAAAGTGTTCTTCCCAGATTTCCTTTATGGAATTTGTTCAAAATAAATTTCTTTATGACTAGTTGGAGTGAAAAGCAAGACCACAGGGAGACGAACATGAGTTGATTTCTTTGGGTGGAATAATGGAGAGAGCTTGTCTGTCTGTCCTTCTGAGGAGATGATGGGATGGAGGGGTTGAGATAGTTGGGGGTAGTTAGGGAGCAGGTGGAATTCTTGGTGGGATTCCTCTCCTGCTACTGAACTCACCTAATGTTGAGAAGAGTGGATTTGAGAACAAAATCTACAAAGTGACTCATCTTTGGGATGAGATTTGCATGAGCAGAAGTGGGATAGCCTGTATGGACAGGGTATGTAGAAAGAGAAAATAAACTGCAGGCACTTGCAGAAAGCAGGACAAGATGTACCTATTCCAGGCCATGGATTTAAAGTTTGGGCCAAGTTTAATCAAATCTCTAAGGAGTAAGGTAGAAAGGATTTTAGGGTTACCAGTGTTTCAGAAGGACAATTCTGTATTCAAGATGAACTGGAAAGACGGTTGACTAACCAGTCACTCCTGCTACCAGTTTCTCCCTCCAGGAGAGGGAAAGAGCTTATGTCTTGAGAGTGGATCTTATTAAATATGACTTATACTTTTGAGAGCATTGATACTCTCATGGGTAAACTCCCTTAACTTCCTGTCTTCAAACTAAACACGTATTTTTAACTGCATCACACCCTTCTTACTTCCTTCCCTCTTATCTAAGAGGACAATATGTCCCTCAAAGTACAAATTGATCATTCCCCATGACCCTTGAGTCTTTGATTATATCTTTTCATTTATTTTTAACTTCTCTTTCTATATATAACTCCCTTCCCTTCAACACCAAAACCTGCTTCTTTGTCTCTTCCACCTTTTACTTTATAGTAGTTTATTATCTTGATTAACATGTTACCACTCCATGCATTATAGAATATTTATAAAATACAGAAACAGAATCATTCATAATCTCATCTGCAATCCAGATCTTCAGTCTTTTCTTATGTACACATAAAATATATTAGAATGTAAATATTCAGGGCATTTTAAAATGGGAATTTTTTTCTTTTATATTTTTCTTTGGAGCACCAGCAGAATGGAGGTGGGAAGGTATGGGGAACAGCTGACAATTGGGAAAGTATAAAGGCAGGTTCTTCTTGTGCTATGAAGAGGTCAGAGGACCATTGGAGAAGGAAAAGCATAGCCGTGCTGGGAGGCTGGATGACAGTAAGGATCCAGTGCGGAGGTCTCACTGCTCAGGAAGAACTTGGAGAACAGGTCTGAATAGGGCAGAGGATCATTCTAAGAGATTTCTGAAAAGGCAGGAGCTGTGCGGAGCCTGAATCGTCTCTGAGAGACCATCCCGGCCTTGACCTATGACCCTCTGCCTGTCTGCACTTCTGCCCAAGGCCCATCATCCCTCCTGACAGTGGAGTCCAGAAGGACTGGAATTTATCTCCATCCATTGATTCACCCACTGGCCACCGAGCAGGATTGTCCCCTTCTGTGCCCCAGGGTCACTCTCCTCTGGCCCTACTCCCCACCTGACGGCCGCTGCTCACCACCCACTGCTGGCTCCTGTTTTCCACTGGTCTCTTCATCTCCTCCAGGGGTCTGTCTTCATCAACATTCCTGTCCCCCTTCCTCACCCCCCACGGACTCCTCCGTCTGAGGTCCCCACCACCAGGGACATCCTGGTGACTGCTGCTCACATGCCTCTGGAGCCCACACTCAGCTTCTCTCATACTTGCCTGCCATCCTCGGCTGGCTCAGGCTTCTCAAGCTCATGTATCCTGGCTGGCCTTCATATGTGATGTCCCTAAGTTTTCTCATCTGCATATATGTTCTTCCCTGGTTAATAATTAAACCAGTCAGTAAATAATAAATCCTGTCACTCAAGGAAGAAGGCTGGGAGCCATCGCGGACTGTTTCCCACACCTCATCCCTCACCTTCAACCTTTGCAGCAGCTCTGTGACTAGACCCTGCAAGTGCCTTCACCTTGTCCCCACAGCTACTTATTTGATTGAATCCACTGCTTTCTGGCTTGCATGTTGTGCCTGGCTCACTCATATGGGCAATTCACACCCCACACATTGCTGCAGAGTGATCTTTCAAAAATAAAATATATTAATTCCTTACTTAATACTCTTAACTGTCTTCCTATTTCCTTCTGGATAAAGTTGAAATTCTTTAGCAAATCATCCTATATAAGCTGGCACTTGCTTTCTATTTAACCTCATATATTATCTGTCTTAACACTAATTTTAATATTAATAGCTCTATATTATCAATTGAATTCTAACAACCTTTCTGTGATGGACATCCTATTATTACTTCCATTATAGATGAGGATGGAGGGTTAAGACACTTTCCTACGGTCATCCTTCTCTCTGGCAAAGCTAGCTATTTTTCATTCTGAATTATTCATTCTCTGTGCATTTGAATGCACTGTTTTCTTGCCTGGAATATTCCCAATTCTTCATATCTCACTTTGGGATATCTGGTCATCATTCATAACCACTTTCAGCTCTGTCCTCCCCTGGGAAACATTTCCTACCCCCCAGACAGACATGATCACTCCCTGCTCTGAAGCACAGAGCAGTGTGGGTTAGTGCTTAAATCAGAGACTTGGTTATGATTTAAGGCTGAATCCCAGATCCACAGTGTAAAATATGAGACCTTAGAAAATTTATTTAACCTCTCTGGGCCTGAGTTTTCTCATTTATGACATTATGATAAGAATACCCATTTCATGTTTTTTGGGAGGGTTAAGTGATGGTAGGTATATAACAGAGCATGCAACTCTCATGATCTGCAGATGACATGATACTATATATAGATAAACCTTAAAGACTCCACCAAAAAAACTAATCATTGCATTCAGCAAAGTTGCAGGATACAAAACTAATACACAGAAATTTGTTGCATTCCTATATCTAACAATAAACTAGCAGAAAGAAAGCAGGGAAACAATTTTATTTGTAATTGCATTAAAAAGAATAAAATACCTAGGAATAAACCTAACCAAGGAGGTGAAAGACCTACTCTGAAAACTATAAGACACTGACAAGAGCAATTAAAGACACAGATAAATCTATCCCATGCTCATGGATAGGAAGAAGTAATATCATCTAAATGGCCATCCTGCCCAAAGCTATTTACAGATTCAGTGCAATCCTTATCAAAATATCAATAGCATTCTTCAATGAACTAGAGCAAATAGTTCTAAAATTCATTTATAAACCCACACATATATGGTCAATTAATATATGATAAAGGAGCCATAAATATATAATGGGGAAAAGACAGTCTCTTCAATAACTGGTGTTGGAAAACTGGACAGTTACTGGCAAGAGAATCAAACTGGATTACTAACTCCATGCACAAAAGTAAACTCAAAATGTATCAAAGACTTAAATGTAAGACATGAAACCATAAAATTCTTAGAAGGAAACAAGCAAAAATCTCTTGAACATAAGTATGAGCAATTTTTTCCTGGATACATCTCCTCAGGCAAGGGAAACAAAATAAAAAATGAACAAGTGGGACTACATCAAACTAAAATGCTTCTGTACAGCAAAAGCCACCATCAGCAGAACAAAAAGGTGACCTACAGTATGGGAGAATGTATTTTTAAACAATTTATCTGATAAGGGGTTAATACCCAAAATATACAAAGAACTCATATGAGTCAACACCAAATAAATAATGTGATTAAAAAATAGGCAGAGGACCTGAAGGGACATTTTTCTAATGAAAAAATACAGACAGCCAATAGGCACATGAAAAGATGCTCCACATTGCTAATCATCAGGGAAATGCAAATCCATACCACAATGAGATACCACCTCACACCAGTGAGGATGGCCACCATCTGAAAGACAAGAAATAACTAGTGTTGGCAAGGATGTGTAGAAAAGGGAACCCTCACACACTGTTGGTAGGAATGGAAGTTAGTACAGCCACTGTGAAAAGCAGTGTGGAGGTTCCTCAGAAAACTAAAAATAGAAATACCATATGACCCAGTGATTCCACTTCTAGGATTTACTCAAAACAAAATCCCTGAATTGAAAAGATACATGCACTGCTATGTTTGTTGCTCATTATTTATAATAGCCAAGATATGACAATAAACAATATGTCCATCAATAGATGAATGGATAAAGAAGATGTGGCACATATACACAATGGAATATTATTCACCATTAAAAAAAAGGAAATCCTTCCATTTGCAACAACATGGATGGACCTGGAGGGTATCATGCTCAGTGAAATAAGCCAGGAAGAGAAGGACAAATATTATATGATTTCACATATTTGTGAAACATAAAAACAAACAAAACAAAATGAACAAAATAGCAGTAGACTCATAACACTGAGAAGTGGCTGGTGCTTATCATGCGGGAGGCATTTGGTTGGGTGGGTGGGTGGAGAGGTTGAGGTAGTTAAAAGGGCACAAAACTCTCGATTATAATATAAATTGAACTCTCAATTATAATATAAATTGGTCATGGGGATGGAAGTGCAGCATGGCCAATACAGCCAATGGTTCTGTAACATCTTCCTATGCTGACAGTAACTGCACTGGTTGTGGTGAGGATTTAATAAGATGGGTAACTGTTGAACCACTGTGTTGTATACCTGAAACCAATATAAGATTGTGTATCAACTATACTTCAATAAAAAAGTAAAAATAAAGAATACAATTTATATTACATATATATATATATACATACTCACACACATATGAATATATATGTGTAAATATATATATAAAACATGCAGCACAGTGCTTGGCACCAGGAAGCAACCAGTAAATTCTGGCTGATTATTGTGGCCATTAACATAACGCATCTTAGTGTATTATTACTGTAAATGAACTACCAAATTTACTTAATCATAACCAAGGAGGATTTCTCTAGGACCTCAGTAACCTGATAATCTGCTCATTTGCCAAAATATTTATATTTTTTATACTATAAATCATTTAATTGACCACGTTGCCCTCTGTGCTCAGACTGCTCATCCTTTTGGAAGCAAACCTCTCTTCCCGTCCAGTCAGCACGAGGGCCACTCAGTGTCTTCCCTGTGTCGGCCTCACGACTCTACCTTGTTTGCTGCCTCCTACTACAACCTCCTTAGCTGCTAGCCTTACTTTTGGTATGTATTTCTGTAAGCAAGCTCAAATCTTTTGTGCATTGTGATGAGGTCCTAATAATTTTTGAAGGATGTGACAGGACAGGGCTAAACTAAGCAACCTAAGGCTTTTCAGACTGACTGATGTTTGAATGCCTGGTCTGTCAAATCACAATGATGGAAAGAAAACAATGCCAATTCTTCAATAGTGGATATGATAATTTGCACTATATTATATGGATAAAATTCTTTGGTTTATTGAAATAAGAATGGCAGCTGAAAGGAGCTAAGGTATGTTTTATCTAATAGATGTGAATATGAAAATGCACTGAGCCATTAAGACCCATACAGAAATTTCATTTAAAGCCACATATTTGTGTTCTCAAACCTTAGGAAATAATGAAATGAAACATGGCTACCTTTTATGTAATCAACTTTTGAACAAAAATATAAGGAGCAGGAAGTCTGATAAATATTTTAAAAACTAACTGGAAACCTAGACCAACAGCACTGGATGAGTGACTAAGAATTATTTACAATTACTACGTGAGGTAGTTGTAGCCTATGAATTGTATTGCAAGATTAGGTTAAAAAAATCAAGTCCTCAATTCTTTGAAACTCAAGAATCTTAACCTAAACTAATTTTCTTGTTAAGTGAGCTAGCAAAAAGACTAAAATGATCCTTATTATGCTTTCACTGGGATTTTCCTTTAAACCAAGCACTCAGGAGCCTAGATCTCTGAGGTGACACTTACCCCCATGATGTCAATCTCTGAATTCATACCTTCTTAAAGAATTGGGGAGTTATCCCGATTATATGGAAAGAACCCTCAAAACTGGGCTTTTACTCTTAAGAAGGGGAAAAATACAGAACAGTTAGGTGATATCAACCCCAGAAAAAGTGATTAATTTCATAAACCATGAAAAAGCTGTTGGTTGCAATCAATTCACATAGAAATTGGTCAAAATATGCCAACATTGTTACTACAGCTTCAAAAATGTAACTGCTTGTAGTCACATCTCCTAGAAATGCAGAGATAGGACATAAATGCTATGGGATTATTTTAGTTTTAATATATACATTATCCCTCAAGTCAAAATGACATGAATTTTATAAAAAAGTAATAGCTTTGTGCATATAGGAGATGTATCTGACCCTGTGTATTGTAAGAGATGATTGTGATTTAAGGTTTGCAACATTGAAAATGGTTTTTGGGAAGAGAGAAAACAGTAAAGTGGGTTGCCTTGACAACATGGGTTAGTTGCATCAAGAAATCCATGGCAATGTAGGACCTCTGGTACGTCAAGAATGCAATCCACCAAATTATGTTAAAAGAAAACTAATCCCACAGCCACGCAGTATTACCTGAAATGCTACTTGTTACTTTTTATCATGAACATTTTTAGATAATAGATGGAAAATATAGGTGACAAGACATGCAGCCGGGAAAGCAGGAAGAAAATGCCAAATGCAAGAGTTGCCCCGTCTCCTCTAAACCACTGCACCCCTTGAATAGGACCCAGGAGTTACAGCATATTCTCTAAAAGTCAATTCTGCTAAGAAAAATCTGTCTCACAGAGATTCTGTTCATTTCCCCAGTAATCTCCCACAAGGCTCCTCTCTGAGGAATGTCACTTGCCCATATTGTATATTCTTAAATAATGAATATAATAAGGATTATCACAACAAACCTAATTATTAGTTTTATAGAAAACAAAACCTGTTAACATATTGCCCTCTGGTCCAATTATCCTAGCAGGGCTGAAGAGAGATTTATCTGTAAATCATCAAGCCTCAAAGACAAAGTCTGCCATTGAAAACCTGCATTACTGAGCCCTCAGCGAGCGTCCCTTTGTGGCACTGTTCTAAGCACACAGCTTTGCTTTGATACTTCGCTTCTAAAAATCACTGTAAAATGATTTTGAATGAGGAGCTTGGATTTTCTTTTGAAAAATGTTTTTTTTTTTAAGGTAGGCAGATCAGTGCTTTTTTCTTCAGCTTAAACTGCCGCATGAGTTTGGTTTTTGGTGCAATCTCACGCTGTGATTCGTCCGATGTTATCAAGAGATGGGCCCTGAGTAAAGAACACATGCTTCGTGGTTAGGCTGCCTTCCCTTTTGTATTTCCTGGCTTTAAGCTCCTAGAAGGGGATTGGGGCTGGGTGCACCCACACTGGGGGCAGAGGAACTGCCCCTGTAATAACGATGCTGAGAGGCGCCAGCCCGAGTCCCTGTAAGCTCAGATACCATGACTGGGTCAGCATGTGCTGGGCCAACGCAACCTAGTAGACCATCCACTGAGTATGAAGGCTGAGAACAAAGGAGGGTTTTGTTCCAAATGGCATTTATTTCCTTTCTCCTGGGTAATAAACAGGAAGCCTATTAGGTGGACCCTTCACCTACGTAAAAAGCCAGCATTACTCATGAAGTTTTATGTCTCTTGGAGGCAAAAACCATCACTCAAGCCTATGAATGATTGAAAGGGTGCCAAATGATGAAAAGAAACATTTATTAGATTTATCTTTAGAAGTGACAAAATGAACAGGCATAGCATCAACAATGACTCACTGACTAGATGACAGAGAGAAAACTAGGCATATTCCTTCCCAAAGAAGTAATCGTGACCAGCTTCTGATTCATCCTGAACAGTAGGATTTCTCAATCAATATAAGAATATTGATAATCCAATCAAATATTAAACCATAATTTATGTTTTAACCAACTCTTTAACCTTATTAGTTGACAAGCTAACTAATCCATCGTCCAAGCAAGCACCTGGAACCACAGGAAACAGGAATTTATCCAATGAGACAGATCTCCTCTTCCTTCAACGATGCCATTTCTCATGGTAGGTGGGCCATCTGTGCTTTGGTCCACATAGTGTGACCACATGTAGGTCAGCCTCACCTGGGAACTGTTTGGGTAAACTATGCAAGTCTCTTGGTGGTCACATTGAAGAAAACCCCTCTAGTTTAGAGAGGAGAGTAGGCATATCTAAAGAAAACATGCAAGTGGTGAAAAGAAGCAAATGTGATACAGAAGGAATGCTTTCCCTTCTTGTCCTCATGTCACACATGTGTCATTTTGATGGACATGTTTATTGATCTTTGGAGCTCTTGATTTTTCCCCCTTATAAAATAAAATGTTAGATTTGGTATTTTCCAACCTTTTTTTTCTTTAGAGGCCAAGGATTTTTCTGAGTTCTAGGGGCTTTCAGAAGTCAAAGGAGAACAGAGAACAGGAAGGAATCTGGGCCCCCCTTTTTTTTCACTAGTCTAACCAGAGGATTTCAGCTTTTACCTCTTGTAAAAATGCACATTTATTTAACATTTTAAGTAAACCTTTAATTTTGTAATAATTTGATTTATAGAAAAGTTTCAAAGATAATAAAGGTTGTACACACCCCTTACTAGTTTTCCCAGTGTTTGCATTTTACATTAGTCAAAATGAAGACTGATATAGTACATCAATATTAACTAAATTCTAGCCTTTATTAGGATTTCACCAATTTTCTCACTAATTTCCTTTTAAATTTTAGTTTGATGCTCTTCCATAGTGAAAGGCCTGAGTCTGTCTTTCAAAGAGTTAGGAAAATATGGGAGAGATGTAAGAGACCATCTAGTACCTAACTGAGGTTTTCTTTTTGATATCATCAGAATTATTTAGAGATCTGAGGAATAATTTTCTCCTTATGTGAGTGAATGCTACAGAAAGCACTGGCATCAGCTGGGAGGTCATTATGAATGCAGAATCTCAGGCCCCACCTCTGGCCTACTGTGTGGCTTGAATCAAAACTTGATTCATTTTTGAGATTTAGTACCAAAAATCTATAGGTAATTTTCATTTTATGACAATCTACTGCTCTTCCCTTCTGTACCCTTTTTTACCATTATCTAGAGCCAATCACTTTTAAGTATGGTAGATGATGCTTCTGGGATTTATCTCCATCTGTTTCCTACTGCTGTTGACAGCTCATTGGTATGCATGCCAGGAAATAAAACGGAAAGGGCATCCCAGTCATGCAGATGACTACACGTCATTCTATTGATTTCTGCTATTGTTGTCGATGATTTATGGCTTAACCATAGCCCTTCTCACATTCACGCTCCCCGCATAAGCATATGGATATTAATATAAGAAATTATAAGTATATAAAATGGTATTCATTAAAGAAATCAACTATTATGCCAGAGCAGTGTTTTTCAAAGTGCCATCTAGGAAACCTTACCAGGGATCAGTACTGTCAAAACTATTTAGGAATAATTCTTCAAGATTTTCATATGGTGGGATTTTCCGGGAGCTCTGTGATGTGTGTTAGCACAACAGACTGAAAGCATCTATAGAAGCATCTATGAGATATGAGCTGTCCTCCATTAGGCCAGAGTATTAAAGATTTGCAACATGAGAAACAGTACAATTCTTCTCGTCAAACATTTTTTCTTTAATATAACTTTTCATAAAATATTTATCTTACCATGAAAATGTTTATTGTTACTCTTAAATGATTTAATAAGTACATATTTGAGCACTTCTCTGTCTCAATTTCTGATATTGTAAATATTGACAGATATTAACCCACATAAACCAGAGTTCTTTGGCATCTTCAAAAATTTGTAAGCGTCAAAGGGTCCTGAGGTCAAAAGGTTTGAGAATAGCTGCTCTATAGTAACAATTCATTTTATCAATAAATTTCTTTTGAATTTTAAGGATAATTCCATTTTAAATATTTGCTTGTGATGTACCTACCTTATTTTATATCCTTTAATCCATCTATCCAAAGATACTCAATCCTGTTTTTCATGTGAATCATATTCCTATCAAATTGGTTTTTTTCCAGAGACTGACCCTGAGGCTTCTATCTTATTCTCCATGCTGGGCTACTCGCTGTCTTGGTCTGCTATCCACCCTGCTCTGCACCCTTCCCAGGGCACCACTCACAGACAGCTCAGATATGCCTGTTGCACAGCCTTGGCCTGGGGGCTCCTTTGCACTTCTGCTCTGTTGCTTCCTGTGCTTTTCCAATCCTGTTTTCCTGCATCGAGTCCCTTCTTGGGCCCAAGCACTCCCTTAAAAGGTTTCCTAATCGGGCAGAGGATGGAAGTTTTTAACATCCTGGCATTGTCTGAAAATTTTTATTCTACTCTTACATTTTAAGTGTATTTGCTGAGTATTAATATTATATTCGAATATTCTCTTAGAATTAAAAAAAATTCTCTTAGAATATACACATTCTTACTGCACCATCTCTTAAACATGTATTGTTGAGAAGACCACCATAATTCTGATTACAATAGAATTCATCAGAAGCCTTTTGAAAGCTTCCAGAATTTACTATATTTTTTATTAATTCTTGATATTCTGAATTTTTACAGTAGCACATTTTATCTAAGTCTTTATTCATTTGTGCTGAATAATCATGCCCTTCATTTTTCAGAAGCATGCTTGCTAATACTATTTCTTTGATACTTTTCTCTGTCTTTTTCTCTGTTCTCAGCATCTGGAAATTTTCTTAATCTAATTCTAGACTACCTTTATGAAGACTTTGAAATTATTGCTTTACTCTTTTTGCCCTTTAAGTTTCTGGAATATTTCCTCAACTTTCTTTTTCAAGTCTTTCATTGAATAGTTTTTATTAGCTACTTGATTTCTAAAGTATTTAAAACAACAATCTTCTTTACTTTTTGTCAGTTGATGGGTGCCTAAAACATAAATATGCAATTTAACCAATTAAGATTTCTTTGCCAAGTTCTAAAACCAATGCTATGGCAGCTTCCTGAGACTTCAGGAGACTGGAAGTGTTTAAATAGCCCTGGGGTTGTATATTATGCTACAAGCTCTGACAGCTTCCAAATTCATCAAAAACTAGATGTTTCTTGAAGAAGATAAATGATGTCCCATGAAAAGCAGAAATTGCCAAGCTTTTGGTCAGGGTATTATCTCAGATAAATTCAAGGAGTAAGCTGGAAGCTTAATTTCTACAATTTCCTCAAAGTCATCTTGTTAATTTTCTGTGATTCAGAAATTTGGATGAGAAACCAAAGGGAAGACAGAGATGTGGGCTATGAGGGAAAAGTGGGGTGATTATATTTCTTAAAGAAATTAGCTAATCCCCAAGCTTGGTGTTTTTTGACTCTAGCCTACCCATGAAAGGTATTTGGAAATATCTTTTTGATGGTCAGGCTCTGGATCACAGACCTTCCTCAGGAGTCATGCGGCTGAGTCAGATCAGTGCCAGCGGGCCCCCAGGGCCAGGGCGCCTTGAGGAGGAGGCACTTATGCAGGCTGCTGGGCTCATCTTCTCTAGTAAGGTGCGCGGCAGCACAAGGTGGCTACAGATGCCAAAGGGCAGAGTGACCAAAGGAAGAACACAGACTCGGAAACACGTCTGTTGGGCGTGAGGAAGCTAAGAACTCCATGACGAAGGCCAAACGGGGCACCAGCTGCTCAAGGCTGTTCAGCGCCAGATGCGCTGGTGAACCAGATGCACTGGCATCAGATTCCAGGACTCGAGGGCCGTGTTTGCAGCGGTTGTGTAAGGGGTCTCCCCCCCTTCGCTGAGGTGAGATGTGTGGTGTTTCTGATACCAGCCATTGCTGAGTTCTTTACCTCTGCTCCTTCCATCTGATAACATGGTTCTTGAACCAAACCATTACTACTGGCTCATCAGAGCTGAGGGTCGAAGTCATGGACGCAGTCTGTGAACATGGTATTGTTAGGCAGAAAGACAGAAATGAGCGGGATGAAAAGGAGACAGGGCCCCCAAAGGATGACTCAGGGAGTTGATCAGATAGAGCCAGAAAGCCAGAAATGCCTCAGAGAGTTAATCAGATGAAGCCACAGGGTCCAAGAGTGACTCAGGAAACGTCCAGGGTCCCCCTGTTAAGAAACATCAGAGGCACAGGCACAGCACAGCCCCTGTCCCCATTTCACCAATCAGAACAAGCCTAGAGAGCTGACAGCTGTCAATCAAGGACCTCTCTGCCCTGCCAAAAACCACATAAAAGAAGCCTCAGAATGAGCATCCAGGCTGCCTGTCTCACCTCAGGCGGCCCGCCCTGGGACTCCATGCAGAGTGCAGTAAAGCTTTGCTTTCTTGACTTTGATCTCTCATTTCACTGTATCTGACTTCCCGCGACACGGAGCCGAGTCCCTTCCATCCTAACCGTCTCTCAGAACACATCTCCCAAGACCGCTTGGCTCCAAAGAGCACGCTTGACTTTGCTGATGGGCGATTCTTAGGAAATGCCACGGCTTGATCGGCTGGGTCACTCCCGAGGCACACTGCAGTATCTCAGTTTACTCTGAGCCCTTTACCTCTCTTATATTTTTTAATTCTAAATAAAATTACATTAAAGAAGGAGGGGAGTTCTACTGTTTTAAAAAGCTTTGGAAACCTGCTGTAATCTCAAAAGACACTTCTAACTGAAACATTTTAGGACCATAAAAAAACACTGAAAAGTTGAAATTTAATTCATTTAAAATTTTACATATTCTAAAAGTTAACATTTATTCTCATCATGTTCCAAATACAATGCTAAGTGCCTTACGTGAATGATCTCATTCAGACCTTCAACAACCAAAGGGGGTACACACTTTTATTATCTGTCTTTGACACATGAGGAAACTAAGTAATTGCCTAAAACCATAAAGCTACAATGACTATTTTCAAGGACCCAGATCCTGGCAGGCTGAGTCTTGAGGTCAGGCTCTTATTCATTACTCTAGTCAGATGGAGTAAATAAAAATAACTGGACCATCAGATTACATTAGATAAGAAGTCTTTAAAGGAAATATTTCAAAGCTTCTATAAAAATGATTAATTACTATATCAAGTGTTCATATGCAAATGACTGCCTGGCACACTTAGCACAACTCTTTGAAAAGTAAGCACAAAATAAATTTTGTTCAAATATGGTAGGCTAATTATTTTCTTTAACATTTTTTTTTATGAATTCCTAAAAAGGTTTCAGTATTTTAATGATTTTTCTGTCTTAATCTTGTTTACTTTATTAATTTGCTCAGCAAATTCCTTATAAATAAACAATGTTGCAAACTTAAATTAGCATAACTCTTATCTGCATCACTATGTATTTTGAATTACCAGACTACAAATTAATCAATGCATGTACCCTTACAATTATCCAGTGCTCTATAAATAGTTCTTTGAAAATGTGTGTACTTAGACTGTTGTTGGTTTTAAAGTGGATTCAGTGCTAAATATTGATCTAGTAAGAACAGGAAGGTGAATTTGCTATTGCATTGATAATGGAGAGCTGGGAAAGACAATAATATCATTACTTTGTAGGACTTTACTATTTACAAAGTACTTTTACTTATATCATTTTATTCTTCAATACAACCCTGCAAAGCTGGCAAAGTAGGCATTACTGTCATCCTTTCACTTTCCTCCTTTGTTTGGCTAGATCCCATTTCAGGTCACAGGACTCTCCTAAAGCCACTGAGCAATGGCATGGGGGGCTGGCTGTAGCTGTTCTGCACACTCTATGTTCTGTCCACTACATTATGCTGTCCTCCATTGGGCAAAGATTCTCAGAGACATATGGGCATTTCTACCCTGCAGAGATCATAAACTTTTGATCTGTGGACTGAATCTAGTCTTTAGATCTGTTTTGCTTTGCCTAAATAGTTTTCAAGTTTGAATTAGTTACTCTTTTTTTTTCTTAATGGGAGAGATTAAATTAAATCTCGGATTTTGGCCTCATTTGCAAACTTGAGTTGAGCAGCTATTATTCTGTTTAGAGCAGGCACATCTATTGAGAATGCCGTAGTCTCCACCATGTCTTATCCATCTGCAGTACTGGCCAATTTGCCATTTATCATCATAAAGCCAGAGCGCTTCATTCATTCACGTCACCTATCTGGTCACTGACGTGAAGCAGGCCATCTGCGGGACCGAACGTCTCCCCACAGTCACGGCTGGTGATTCCTCCCAGGCTGTCTTTGACATCTTCCTAGCTTTGGTTCCTGATACTCTCTCAACAACCTTTTTTATTTTAATTTTCTTTATTAAATTTTCCCCTAATGGAACAGAAAGGCAGTTGTGAAATTGAAGGTATTTCACCTAAAAATTCCCATAAACCTTCTGTTATAATTTAATAGTTGTAGTTATATTAACCCTGTGCACAGTTATGAAAATTATCTCCCATACCATTTTAGGCCTATTGCAAAATATTATGACTGACTCATCTTCAGACTCCCGGTCTCCATCTCTACTGCACGAGAAAGGGAGTCTCTGAGATCAGAGGATTCTCCCGGTTCCACACTGTGATCTTCGTGCCAGGTACAGTGACGGGCACATTGTAGGTGCTCAGTACATATTCGTTGACTGAATGAATGAAGTAGAAGCAGTGAATCCTAACGGGGGATTAGTGGACCCCCTCAGCGGCCCTTCAGACACAGTGGCTCTTGGAGTGGCATCATAAATTAATAGAGCCCAAGAGGGTATTATCAGTCTCCTAGGAGAGAAGTCATTTCCTAGATGTGTAAGAGATCTAGCTCAAAACTTTGTTAGCTTTGTTTACTAATAAAAATACTTCATCAGAATATCAACTCTTATATTAAAGTAGCTCTACATTTACAGCTTTCAAGAAAATTGAATATTTTTCTCAGACTACACTAAACTTTGGCGTAGACCTTTAGTCTACACTGGTTTTCTCTACTGCGCCAAGAAAAAAATGGCTTCCGGCCCAGCCTGGCTCTTTTCTAAGGGACATAAGTCTTCCATGTTTGTGTCAGGGCGGCAGAACAGCTCTGTTGCCAAGAACCTTTGAATTTGCTTTAGGTTAGCTGTTAACCACGTACTCGCAGCTTATAAAAAAAGTGTGGCCTGGACACACATATCGTTTCTAGTCGCCTTTCTGGACGCCTCTTTCAGACAGTCTCCCTGCCTCTCTTCACTTCTATTCTCTTCTCTCTTCCTTGTTCTTCTCTCCTTCTTCCCTGTCTTCCTTTAGTCATGCTTTTTAATACTTTTTACTGTTTAACTATAGTGAGTTAGTTCTTGTTTTTCTCACCATGGATTGCTTTAAAGGGTAAGAGAAGGATTAAGAAAGCACACATCATTTCGTTAGGACTCAGACCTTGGACTCCTGTTCTCAGCATCTGGTCCTGTCCTACGCAAGCTACCGCAGATGTGAAGGATTCTCTCTACACCTGTTTTTCTTTTTTTTTCTGAACATTCGAATGTGATCTTCCTTCCTTCCTTCCCTTCTCCCTCCCTCCCTCCCTTTCTCTCTCTCTAGTAGATTCCTCACTTTGTTTTTCATGAAATCACAGTATTTTAAGTTGGAAGAAACTTAAAAGATAATCTTGTCCAGTCTTGTTTTATAGATGAAGAAACTGAGGCAGGTTCAGAGGAATTAAGCTTTAGACACAGAATTAAAATCTTATCTTCTGACTCCTGGCCCAATGCTCTTTCTTTTACTGTTTGAATTAATTATTTGTCCCTTTAATTTAGCTACTTTCCTTACATTTCAGTTCAAAGAGGATTTAAAAATATTTATCGGTCCTGGATCGCAGGGTTCCGTGTGTCCGGGCAGGGAGTGTGGACCCCGGGACGGAGGTCCTTACAGCACGAGCGCTGCAGTCTTCGAGGTGACCTCTTTCTTTGCTTCATGTTTCCATGTGGAGGGGCCTCCACTGCAGTAACACAGCTTGCCTCTCTGCCCCTCAGTCACTTCTCTGCCAGAGAGAATGGGACAAAGAACTGGGTATGGACAGTCCAAACTCTCTGCCTCCTGTCCCACCTCCCCTGCATTTTATGACATCCCATGCTAATCATTTCACAGGGGCAGGTTCTGCTGTACTTGTGGCTAAGGGGGTAAATTGGTCTAATTTGGGGTAAAACTTTCCAGAGCAAGATAATAGCATTGGTATGATGAGGCCGTGGGTGGTGTAACTATGAGGGAAATAAGATAAAAGGACCCACTTGATGGTGCCATTTACAGAAAAATAGAAAATTGAGAGGAAGCTGGCTTACAATAGGTTAGTTCTCGCAGAATGAAATGTTTTGCTATCCATGTTATTATAATGTTGATAACATCACACAAGCATGTTGCTGCAGGTACAGTGAGGATGGATACCATCATTTCAGGTGGATCACATCGAATTCATCCTCATTTCTTTGGCCCAAAATGCTTGCTTTAAAGAAACCATGCTGGTTCCCAGTGCTTTATGGCTCAAAACTTTAAACCAAAAGTTTAAGGGAAATTTTTTTCTTATATTTTATGCCAATATCTGAGACACTGGGATAATGATTTAAGAAAAAAATCACAGTTGAGAGAAAAAATTTTAGCTAGAGAAAAATTTAAGTATGAAAGTAACTTAAAACTCAATTGTTAGTCATCTTAAGAAAAATTTAAGTAAAAGACAAATATAACTTCTTTACCATTAAAAAACCCCTCGATCATAACTTGATGCTTTGGGGAAGTCTTTGTTTATAACTATTTGTGTGTATGTCTCACACACACATGGTGTGCACATGCTTCTACATTCTAATTTTATGCTTTTATGCTTTCCATATGGATCATTGTAATACTGAATCTATCATTTTAACCATAGCTGATGTTTCAAATATCAAAATACACAATGTATGAAAGAAGTTCTATTCTGTGTGTCCCTTGTTCTTGTCAAAATAATGGATTTTTCCCAAAGGTGGAACTGCGTCCTGTTAAAATCCTGTTAAAGACTTCAAAAGAAAATTAAATGTTAAATGTTAAAAGTTAAAAGTTTCTTTTCCTTATCTAGACTAGCAACACAAGTTGGCATTCTCAGCAACACAAAGAAGTGAGGTGATGTTCTTAAAGCGATACTTTTCAAAGAGAGAAACAGAACTAAAGTAGTATGTAACTGGATCTACTGATAAGCGAGTACTGAAGAAAAATGTTTCAGCCAACAATGATTATTCAAAGTCTCCTTTGCAACACTGCATCAAATCCTTTATATTCTCAACTGTCTCCCCTCCCCTATGTCTTGGATGTCCAACTGCTAACTAGTATCTTCTTGATTAGCTTAGCTTATGTGAAGCATGGAGAAGAAAAGAGGAAAAGTCATTTTGTTATGTATTTATAGTTATTGTAAAAAAAAATCTCCTACTAGGGATGCTCTCACAAGTAAAGACCAAGCATATAGTGGCTTGCTTTCTTTGCATTTCCTTTACTATTTCCTCTGGAGTTACAGAAAATTTTTGATTTTCATCCTACCACCCACCACCTACCACGCCTTCTAAATTTATTACAAAACACTCCAAGTAAGTCATCCTTTTCCATCCTTCTTGCAGTGGATGCTGTGCTGTCTGAGAGCAGGGTTTGTTCTCTCTGGTTTACTATTGAACACAACTGGCACATAGTAGATAGTATAGTGAGGTGAGGGAATGAGTGAACTGGGCATCACTGGAGCCTTCTTAAAACAATCATGCAGAACCCAGTTTGCTGTTACCATCAGCTCAAATGTTAGAGGGATACATGCAGGAATGGAAGCATAATTTACAAAAGAATAAGCTCCTCTGCTGCCCAGAGAAGAATATTCCTGTTCTGAACATCATATTCTATAATACTGATCCCAACTGTCTGCACATTTTTTTGTTTTGCTTTTGAAATTTTAAAGACTAATTGACCTACTAGTGTTTCCTCAAAAGACAAAAGGATGAGGCCGTGTATAAATCCCACGTATCTATTAGAAAAAGCAGGAGGCACTTGTATTTTCCATTTCATAATTATTTTGACATAAGACATGTTGGCATTGCTATCCATTCCCATTTGAATATTATTTTAATTAAAATATCAATTGTAGTTCTGAGAGCATAAATGTGTTAAGGCAATAAAGTAACAACAAAAAAAAGAAAAACGTTTTAGAGGAAAAGATAATAGAGTCAAACTCCAATAGAGTTGAAATACTTCTCTTTCCATGACCTTCTTTTTGTTATTTTGTGGTTATTTATCCTTTTCCTTTCCCCAGCAATCAGCGAAATAGCTTCCTTCTCTTTGAATGAAGCAATGAGAAGGTGAGGGGAAGTGTTTGGCTGTAGACAATATCCACACTGGACAGTGAGCGATTTGTTGTGGAAAAGCTACCTGGTTCATTCAAAGAGTGTGTGTTTGAAAACAAACATTTCTTAAGAGTATTCTAAATCACTTAGTCTGCTCTTACAGCTCATATAATAATGGAACTGAAACACAGCAATAAAATGAGAACCAGTATGCATTATAAATTATAAGCATGGATGTCTTTGCAAGAAATATAAAGAAACGTTTGGTCTCATTTTAGGACAGACGCTTTCATTGTTTCTAGACTTACATGTGTGTAATGAACCAACAAACTCATTTCCCAGAAGTGACTCTGATTATAGGGGAACATCCTGCAGACATCAAAACTTCATTTGCTGAGCATTTTCTAATCATGTAATACAAGTAATTTAGTTAAATGAAGAATTTTAAAAGATGCCAAAGAGAACTCCAAGAATCCAGGAATGATACCAGAATATTTAAGCCCACTAAAACTTTCGCCAACCATCACAAGAGAACCTTGCAGTTCATCTAGAAATGACTTCAGCCTTTCATAGGCCTACTTCTGTAACTCTTGACATTTTCATTGTTGTTTGAGACAGAAAAGCAGTAGCTATGTAAAATACATTGGCGGAACAGAGAAGTGACATGCGCATTATGAGAATGGAGAAGAAAGAAAACAACAAAAAGCAGGTAGAAGGTAAAGGGGAACAGGTGTTGCCACCCCAAAATATGTCTCTTTGGCATGTTAGTTATTTTAAGCTGGTTATTTTAAAAAGCAGTAGATATTGGAAAAGCTCTAAAAACTGAGTAGTTACCCTTCTGTACATTTACATGGGATGGGGAGATGTATCTGCAAGGGTGTCACATGCTGAACCAGGAAGAGGAGGATGACTCAACCTCTAGAAACTCTTATGAATGCAGAAGGCAATGGCTTAAATCTGCATAAGCCACACCCTTGTTTACTGTGCTTTTCCTGGTAACCTCCCGCAGCTGACTCCCCCTTTAGCTAGAGCTGGTATTTAAGGTGATGGCTTCCACCAGTTTTGAGTTACTCAGTTTTCTTGGGTCCTTCCAATGTATACAAGAGGTATACCTGTTGTCAAACTTCTGGTTTTTTTTTTTCTCCCATTAATCTGTCTTATCAATTTAATTATCAGATGTGAGTAAATTGTAACATTTCCAGAATATCTCGCCTGGCTTTAGTACATCTGCATATCAATAGGCGTTCAGAGGTGGAAAGAAGTATGGCTTAGTGCATTTGCATCATTCCTCAGGGGTGGAGAGAAGTTCATCTCCATATCAATGGGTAATTACCTGGGCAACGGAGGGCTTATCTGTACCTGCGAGGTGAGGGGAGGGCTGGTTTTGGCTGCTGCTGGAGCAGGTGAGATAGATGGGCCCAGACTGTGAACAGTAAACGGGTTTTAAACTTTAATTCTCCCTTTGACTGATTTCGGTTTTTAGAGGTATTTTGCCCTGGTATTTCCTTTCCCCGGACTTACATCAGACCAGTCAAAGAATCTAAAAAGGAAGAAAGGAAATTTTCTTCCCCTTCAATTTTGGTTACACAGGTGGGACCCTCACTGGCTGGACATTGTTCAGGGGCTGCTGTGGCTGAGAGATCCTGGGATCTCTGACAAAAAGCTAGCAGAAGGTAAGAATTCTTACCCTGTCTGTCTCCCAGATCTCTGCCTGTAGGGTCTGGTGGAAGTAAGAGTGGTGAGAGTCCACTGTTTTTTCCTCCTTTTCTAAATTTAGATTAGCAGGAGAAAATATTTGTGGAACTAGTTCCTTGGGTACAACGATACTGGTAAGGATTTGTTTTGAGTACTCTTGGTTTTTGTTGATCCTTTTTCTCCTAGAGATAATCATACTCATTGTTTGTCTCTGTTTTGTCATTTGTCATAAGGAGGAAAACTGTAAGATAGAAGATAAGTCTGCAATTGGAATCGGCCTCACAGACTGGTGAGCTTATGGCTTTCATGACACCGTCAGCTGCTCAGCCAAGCTTTGCTGTTGGTTAACAGGCACATGAGAGAAGGCTGTGGCTAAGGAACATTTTGGAAGCCAAAGTCGCAACATTGATGGGCATGGGTCAATCACTTAAGAGTGTTTAGAACGCTTGCCACCTCACACAAAGATTCCTGTGTTAGGATATGTGAGTCACAAATGGGTTAAATTGACACTAGATAACCTGCCAACCTCAAGAAAATTCCCATACAATGAAATACTCTGTAAACACGCACAATCCCCAACCCAGAAACATATTCTTCTTAGGTATTAGTTTGGCTCTGAGAGTACCAAGGTTTAGCTAAAGTTGTTAATGTGTATATTTAATAAATGATGAGGATTTCCTTTCATCATATTCTGTCTCAGGAGCTTAGCTTAATGATCAGTGAGAATATTTTTTCTGGTCTCACCAACCAGAGTTTGCAAGCTCCAGCATGCACCGGGAGGACAGCCTAGTAGACTGTGGGTCCAAAAGACATGGGAACCTCTGATTTACAGTCAGCTGGTGAGAAGTATTGGTCACAACCTGGACTTGGACTGATGTCAACATTCTCTTTGTCCTACTGTGCCAGATATCAGGAGAGTTTGTAATAAGGGGTCGCAATCAATACGATATTTGTTGTCTCAACCTTCATTGTCTTGTTAGTGCTGAAATAGTCTTTGGGTAAAATTGCAATATTTCAAGAATCTCTTGCCTGGCCTTAGCGCATCTCCATATCAACAGGTGTTTCCAAGGGGTGGAAAGAAGTAGTCCATCTCCATATCAATAGATAATTATTAGGGCTAAGAGGGCATATCTGGACTGGAGAGGTTGGGGGGAGTCCCTCTTCTTCTGCAGCCAGGTTGCAAGTTGCAAGAGACACCGGAGAACAGAAATGGATGACTGTTTGTAAGAAATAAACAGGTTTCTCCCACTTTATTTCTCCCTTTGATTTCAGTTTTAAAGGTATTTTTCCTGGGATTTTTTCCCCCAGAGTTACAGAGTCCCATTCCAGTAGCACCTCCCTACTATCACATATTAGTGGTTTTGTTACTGGAGGTGTCTCATATTCTCCTGGGAAACTGGAGACCCCATGTACACTACACCGTTCTTATCACCCGTGACAATGAAGGCTTTGTGTTGTGAGGCTGACTCTGGGAATGGACCTTCTGGATCTTGTGAGAACTGCATCTTTTGCATTCTCTTTTGGTGATGCCTCTTATGTCCATGGTTAAGCTGTGAAGAGGCTTGTTGGTTGGAGTCACTATGAGATTAAAATAAGACCCATCAATGCCCAGATGATGGATCCTTTGAATTGGAAGAACTTCTACTTTAAAAAGTTTTTGTTTTAAAGGGAGCTCTCATCTTAAACAATTGCCTTATTGATACCTATGGAAAGATTGAAAAAGGGATACAAAGAAGTTTAACAGCTAGGCTTAGGGACTTCATTAATAAAATGGAAATACATAAATTAGAAACAAAAAAAGAGCCACATCTAACAGAAATTTCCATTCTCTGCCCTTTTATGCACCCATTTACCCTCAACTTCCCATCCCTCCAGAAGACCTTTTGGATCTCTGAACCCCTGGACTAATCTCTCCATCTTAAATTCAGCCCCATCACTTCAGAAAATTCTGTTAGACTTTAAAACTCCTCCAACTTCCCCAGAAAAATCCTGTAAACACCTTTTTGCCTGTTTTGACTTCCCTTTCTTTACAAGATTTACAAGAGAACTGTGGCCTGATCTCCAGGCCTGGGATATAGACGGTAATCATGTAAGTACTAAAGGCAGAAAGTAAATTAAGCAGAAGCACCCAAGGAGGGCGGTAGGCTTGGTAAAGCTTGTGTTGCTATCCCTTGCAGTTTCCCCTACTTTCCAAAGCTCTGTAATCAGGCTCTGCCAGCTTCAGGCCTTCCTATACAGTATTCTCTGTGAATGTGCCCTGGAGCTCCACCACAAAGAATTCATACACTTACACAACGACAGATCTTCTAAATGACGAAGCCAAATAAAAAATAAACTCCACATTCAGAAACCCTATCAGATTTAGAAAGGAATTGGAAACATTAGTGGCCCTTCACAACCCCACTCATAGGGACCTAGATTGGCTATTAAGGACTTTTCTTCCCCCCCTGATTACACTCTAGTCATCAGACAAGCCGAATGGTCTCCAGGGGGCCCAGCTTCAGGAAGTGGACAGCCAGAGTCTCTCCCGGCTATGAATTGCCAGAGAATGGCTCAGCCAGAGGCTGATGTTCTGGGGCTAATAAAAGCATTCATAGATGCTTTCCCCCATAAGGCAAATTGGTTTAAGGTTAAATTATGCACTCAGAAAAAAGGAAAACTTTAAATAGTAAGTACTACAGACCTCTGATATGGCTAAGTATACCCCAAAACCCCATCTTGGGGGAAACTTAGATATAGTCTCTATGCCTTTGTGATGTAGATTTCCTACTTTCATCTTTTCTAGGATCTAAAACCCATCCTTTGAAATGCAAATGTTAGTGAGATGTTTCCCATTAGAGGAAAAAAAAGAAAACAGAGAGGAGTTACTTTGAAATTGGGCAAAAAAATCTTCACAAATATTAGTAACTATAAGGTTTCTATTTGCGTCTGTATGTTTATGTATGTCCACCTATGTATGTCATAATGTATGATATTTTTCTATCTCTAGATGGCATTGCCAAAATTAATTTGTAAAAGAGCTTGATTTAATTGGTTTAAAAACAAACAAGCAATTATATGAATTAATCATTTCTAAATTTCTCAGACATATAATAAAACTAACCCAACTGGTTTTAAAGTTCATAGGATTTGGAAAATTATATGGCATTAATTATATGATTTAATTAAAACAGACATATTTTAGAGTTATAAGCATTAAATACAATATTTTCAGGTTATGAAGGCTTACTAAAGATCAAATAAGTTAATGTTATTTCTCTTACAAAATTTTTCAGCAAGAAAAAGAGCTTGGAATGATGTCTGATTTTGTCTACTGTCTCATGAAGTTTTTCTGAGTAATCTAAACATAATTGTTTGGAGCAAATGACTGAGATAGATGTAAGAGGTTATAAGAGTTTTTAGGTAATGTTTTTGCAATAATTTTATGGTATGTATACTTAAACATAACTTCCAAAGTCTTTTTGGCAACTTGAAACTTCAGAGTTTTTCTAAATCAAATAATAGAAATTTATTGAATATCTAGATCATTTCCAAGTAAGATAAAATAGTGAAACATAATTACTAAATATAGGTTCACCTACTCCGGGCTAAAGATGAATTAGGATCTGTTGGTGACGTGACTTGTGCCACACTGGTGACTGCACTGTGAGGAATATGTCTCTAGAATCTGCTAATTTAAAGAATACTAGTGTACCAGATAGTTCGCAACTGCCTACTACTTGGTTTTCACTAGAAATTAAAGTTCTAAGGGTTAGGAATGGTAATGCATGTGATTAAAACTACTATGAATAATAATGGAGCTAACTCTGCGTGAAAGGAAAGTAGGATATATTTTTGGCAATGATAAGGTAAGGTATTAGGAAGATTCATTTTTATTAAGGGAAAAGAAAGTAAATTTGTCCTAACCTAAAACTGGTTATTTAAAAATAAGAAAGAAGAAAACAAGGACAAATTAAATAGAGAGTTGAGAAGACAGAAGTTTACCTTGTGTAATTAAACTAGCTAAAATTGAATTCTTATTATAAGGGTTTTAAAATAAGCCTTAATATCAATAATATACCTATATAAAACTAAACTTAATTTTCTTTCACCTGCTAAAAGGACAAAGTTTTCTTGGATGATTGGTCTGTTCCTGGTAAGAAATTATGAACGGTTTTTATTTACCTTTTAAGTATCTGCCTAGAAAGCAAAGATTTTCTATTTTACCAGAATGATTTCCCATTCTCTTTATCACCATGTCTCTAATCTGGTTACTTAGGAAAACAGTCTTCTTAACATTAAAAGAGCTAAATTTTGCTCACAACTATGTAATCTGTACTTGTCTTGGAAATCTGTTATCATTTTGGTTAAATGCTCAATAAAGTATGTTTCACAATAATCTGTCATCCTATTCAGTTAAGTGTCCAGACCTTTTGATATTTTTGACAAACTTTCAAAAATCAAATTCTAAATAAAGTGTTTTGACCTTGAGCTAACTTTGGGATTTTCCATAGGGTCCCTGGAACATCTCAAAGTTTTGCTCTCTTTCCTTATAAAGAGAGATGTCATACTAATTAGGCTTAATTTTTATGTTAAATTATGTCAAAAGTATTGCCAAATAAGTGATACTAAGCCTTCTTAGATTTTATTTGTATGGATATATGTTATTAACATAAGTGTTCTAGAATTTGTATGAAACTCCTAAAAGTCTGAAGTTATCACTAGTAATTCTAGTTATCTTGAAGAGTTGTGAATCACAAAAACAAGCAAATTTCCTTGTCATTTGCATTATAACAAACTCTCATCAGATCTTTAACCATGGCCATTTTTAAGTCTTTTGTCATTTACAGTTCCTGTTTTAGTCTAATGCTTTTGCAAAAGTACTGCATCTTCAATGAGACTTACTGAAAGAACTCTGAGTACAGGTTTTTGGCAATTTTAAACACATACCATTGAACTGGGTAAGAATTTTTAGAACTAACAGAAAAACTGGATTCAAGTAGAGCAAGAATTAATTACAAGGGACTGAATGAACTGATGAGGGTGATGATAATTTCTATGATATTTTGTTGGAAATATTGCTGGTTCTTTAATCTTTTATATTACAGATAAAAGGAAAACTTTCCCTTTAAGCTGTCTGACTTACAGCAATTTAGTAGAATATATCTTTGAGCAAAGATGAAATGTTTTGTCTTTTTCTCCTTGCCTGATACCTCCAAAATTCATTAACTAACCCTACGAACTGAAAGTAGATGACTTAACATTAACTTAAGAGAAATTGCCATAATATCCCATGTTTAGACAATATTCTTTGTACTTTTTGCTTTATGGACCACTCAGAAAATTTACTGGCACAGAAAGCCAGGAAAACTTGTTAGATCACCACTTCCTGATGTAAGTCCATCCAAAGATGTTTTGAGCCTGATATCAAGAAATCTTTTTGACTGGCAGGTCTCAGGATACAAAAATTGGGTTTATAATTTGCTCCAAACATTAACCTTTGTTTTTCTTTTCTTCCAGAGAAATGCCTCTTATTCAATACCTGATTTATTGCCTATGCAGTATAAGCCTAACTGTGGGATCCCACTGCATCACCTGCCTCCTGCAATGAGAAGTTGTAGTTTAACTGATCTGACCTATTATCAAGACTGAGACTGGTTCAGTGAGATACGGAGCAATCCATCCACTAAGCTTTTGGATTGTGAAACTTCTTATTTTCAAAGGTGGAACTGATGCCGGTGTTCTTGTTTACAGAGTCAAAGAATGAATTTAGCAAACACCCAAGGTAGGAGAGCCAGGGAGAGGCTTTTATTCAGAAATAAAGTGAGAGGAAAGAGCTCCTGGCTCATGGCAGGAGGGGACAAGAGAGCCCAGGGTGGTGCGTTGTCTAGGGGATTTATAGGCAGTTGAGGATTTTTGGAAATTGAGGGCTTAGGGTGTGGACTTGTATCACCTGTCCTGCCCTCAAGGTGGGCTGGGTTATTGTCTGTTTGCTAGGGCTGTTTACAGTGAAGTCACTGGTTATGCTGAGATACCCTTGCGGAACACTCAAAACACTCCAGGGGAAGTTGCTCCTGGCCTTTTGACCTTTAATTGATCTCACTGAAGATGTCTATATTCTTAGTCTGGTATCTTTACCCTAGAGAATTAGTGTGACCTTGACTTTGCATAATGCTGAACACAGTTTCCATAGGCATTTTACACTGTTACATTGTTTTAACTGTAAATATCTTGCCTTGCTTTTTCCGGAGGGTCTCACCCTCGTCTGTCTAAGCCCATGGTCCCTGTCTCAGGAATGAATGGAGACAGCCTTTGCAACTCCAAAATATGCCTGTTTGGCATATTGATTATTTAAAAAAAACAGCAGACAGGGAAAAGCTCTAAAAACTGAGTAGAAGTTACCCTTTTGTAAGAGGAATTTCCACATATAAGGAAATCTCCATTTGTAAAGGTGCCTTTCAAGAAGAGGATCACTGTAAATCTCTAGAAAGGTTTTTCACTGGAGAGGGCACCAACTTAAGTTTGCAAAACAACCATACCTTTGTTTATTGTGTTTTCCTGGTAACCTCCCCTAACTGAATCCCCATCCCCAGCTTCTTTTGTCTTTAGCTGAAGATGGTGTTTAAGGTGATGACTTTGGCCATTTCAGGGGCTTACTCAGTTTTCCTAGGCCACTTTCATGTAAATAGTGAGTGTACATGTTATTAAACTCTTGTTTGTTTTTTTCTTGTTAATCTGTTTTATATCAATTTAATTATCAAACTGGTCAAAGCATCTAAAAGGGAAGAAGGGAAAGCTTTTTTCCACCCCCATAAAGGGCTTTAAAAACATAGAAAGTTGGTGGAAGCAGAATGCAGATAAACATTTTTGTATGTGCTTCAAGTTATTGAGGCTGTTAATGTTTTTCAGCCTGTAAAATAATTGATATTTATATAACAATATAACTGAAAATTAGGGAAATACATTGGGTAAATGTTTAAGGGAGATTTTAGAAAAAAATATTTTAGAAAGGTTTAGAGAGATTTTGGAGAGATTTCCATTAGAAATGATCTAAATAAAAACAAGTTTTAATGCTTAAAGGGAGAGAGTGTCAGTTACGTATAGCAGCGTGGCGCAATGCAATGAGCACAAGCTTTAGAATCAGGGAGCTTTGGTGTGTGATAATAAGTAAGTTTGATACTGAGCCTCATTTTCCTCATCTGTAAAACAGTCTTTACATACCTACATAAAATGGGGTTGTAATGGGGATTAAACTAATAATTGATATATCCAACTATCCCGGCACATAGTAGTAGAGCATGTGGTGACTATTAGTGAAATTGCAAATACCCCATAATGGTAAATAAATGATGCATTTTGAATTTCTCTTATGTATGATTAGGCAAAATTTTTCTGTAGGTAGGGGTCTGGACACAATCCCTGCCTTGTCCAATTTTGAGCTATGGATTGCAAGAACTCCAGATCAGCAGAGAATCAGTAATAAACTCTGCACAGTTCACTGGTTATGGTAACTTGAATTGGATCTTGATTCTTCTGGAAGATGGTGCTACATCAAGATAAGGAAAGGAAGGAATTAATGTAGAATTTGTCAAATACAGTTCCTTATTTTTTTATCTTTGAATTTTAAACTATTCCCTATGCTGTGTTTTAATCCCAGTGACTAACTTAATTTATCAATATATTTGTCCTTCTGTATTCCCTTCATCTGTGCAACCTATCTCCCACTCATTTCCCTATGGCACCCTCCAGTCTATATTTTAAAACAGATATTTCAACAAAAGCCCTGTAAGTCAATATTATGGAAAACTATAAATACCCAAATTCCTTTTTCACTTGGCATAATAAAGTTCACATGTTACTTATACTTTATGGTCTCTCCAATATTCAGCTATGCTGAATCTGTAAAAATGACAAGAGCCCATGATTCAGCATAATCAAGACTAAAGCAAAGGTAATTGGTTCACTGCCTTGTTTTACTTACAGAATAAGACAAGAAATAGAATGATGCATAGACTTGAATACTTTGTATTATATGTCAAATAGTTTATTTGTGAAAAACAAATAAAGAATATTTTAGGGGAGATATAAATTTGTCAGTAGCATCTGCTGTCCTCATAAGATCAGCTTCATACTAGCAGCCAGTTTCTCCCATTCAGGGGTGATCAGATCTGAACCCTATGCAGTTCTTCTGCTTCAGAACAGGAGAAGTTCATGCTTCCTACCTGCTATCGTGTGCATCCCCAAATTTGTACTGAATCATCACTGTGCTTTCTATGTTTTTTACTTTTTGACATTTGTGGGCCTTGAGAATCATTTCTGACCCTGGGTAACTCAGTAGATTAATGGCAGTTTACCTGAATGCTATAAAAGTAGCTGAGCTACTGACTTACATATGATAAAAATTCTTTTCTTGAATAAGCTTTTGATTGTATTTCAGATTGAAAAATTTCCTTCTAGAAACATTAGGATACTTTGATGGACTTACTAACTTTTGATCTTGGTGTAGCAATAGCAGAAATTAATGTAGTGTTTACTGATATCTTTTTTTCTAGTAGTATAATTTTATTTTATTTTATTTATTTTGGTATCATTAATATACAATTACATGAGCAACATTGTGGTTACTAGGTTCCCCTCATTATCAAGTCCCCACCACATACCCCATTACAGTCACTGTCCATCAGTGTAGTAAGATGCTATAGAGTCACTACTTGTCTTCTCTGTGCTATCCTGCCTTCCCTGTGCCCCACCCCCATGTTATGTGTGCCAATCATAATTCCCCTTATTCCACTTCTCTCTCCCTTCCCACCCACCCTACCCAGACCCTTTCCCTTTGGTAACTGTTAGTCCATTTTTGGGTTCTGTGAGTCTGCTGCTGTTTTGTTCCTTCAGCTTTTTTTTTTGTTCTTATACTCCACAGATGAGTGAAATCATTTGGTACTTGTCTTTCTCTGCCTGCTTATTTCACTGAGCATAATACTCTCTAGCTCCATCCATGTTGTTGCAAATGGTAGGATTTGTTTCTTTCTTATGGCTGAATAATATTCCATTGTGTATATGTACCACATCTTCTTTATCCACTCATCTACAGATGGGCACTTCGGTTGCTTCCATTTCTTGGCTATTGTAAAAAGTGCTGCAATAAACATAAGGGTGCATATGTCTTTTTCAACTGGGCTGCTGCATTCTTAGGGTAAATTCCTAGAAGTGGAATTCCTGGGTCAAATGGTATTTCTATTTTGAGTTTTTTGAGGAACCTCCATACTGCTTTCCACAATGCTTGAACTAATTTACATTCCCACCAACAGTGTAGGAGGGTTCCCCTTTCTCCACATCCTC
>JAQQAC010013566.1:2106666-2128807 GCA_029783875.1 Phataginus tricuspis | reverse complement strand
CCAACATTTGTTGTTGTTTGTCTTTTGGATAGTGGCCATCCTAACTGGTGTGAGATGATATCTCATTGTGGTTTTAATTTGCATTTCTCTGGTGATTAGCAATGTTGAGCATCTTTTCATGTGCCTGTTGGCCATCTGAATTTCTTCTTGGAGAAGTGTCTATTCAGATCCTCTGCCCATTTTTTAATTGTCTCATTTGCTTTTTGTTTGTTGAGGTGTGTGAGCTCTTTATATAATTTGGATGTCAACCCCTTATCGGATATGTCATTTATGAATATATTCTCCCATACTGTAGGATATCGTCTTGTTCTATTGATGGTGTCCTTTGCTGTACAGAAGCTTTTTAGTTTGATATTGTCCCACTTGTTCATTTTTGCTTTTGTTTCCCTTGCCCAGAGAGATATGTTCATGAAGAAGTTGCTCATATTTATGTCCAAGAGATTTTTGCCTATATTTTTTTCTAAGAGTTTTATGGTTTCATGACTTACATTCAGGTCTTTGATCCATTTTGAGTTTACTTTTGTGTATGGGGTTAGACAATTTCATTCTCTTACATGTAGCTGTCCAGTTTTGCCAACATCAGCTGTTGAAGAGGCTGTCATCTCCCCATTGTATATCCAGGGCTCCTTTATCATATATTAATTGA
The DNA here is from genome assembly GCA_029783875.1 of Phataginus tricuspis. Taxonomy (NCBI): domain Eukaryota; kingdom Metazoa; phylum Chordata; class Mammalia; order Pholidota; family Manidae; genus Phataginus; species Phataginus tricuspis. The sequence goes on along the minus strand of JAQQAC010013566.1, from coordinate 2,128,161 downwards.
CCATGTATGCTTGGGTTTATATCTAGGCTCTCTAGTCTGTTCCATTGGTCTCTGGGTCTGTTCTTGTGCCAGTACCAAATTGTCTTGATTAGTGTGGCTTTGTAGTAGAGCTTAGAGTCAGAGAGCATAATTCTCCACTGCTTTATTCTTCTTTCTCAGGATTCCTTTGGCTATTCGGGGTCTTCTGTGGTTCCACATAAATTTTAGAACTATTTGCTCTAGTTCGTTGAAGAATGCTGTTGGTATTTTGAGAGGGATTGCATTGAATCTGTAGATTGCTTTAGGCAGGATGGCCATTTTGACAATATTAATTCTTCCTTTCCATGAGCATGAGATGTGTTTCCATTTTTTGGTATCTTCTTTAATTTCTCTCATGAGCGTCTTGTAGTTTTCAGAGTACAGATGTTTCTCTTCCTTCATTAGGTTTATTCCTAGGTATTTTATTCTTTTTGATGTAATTGTGAGAAGAAGTGTTTTCATGGTTTACTGATATCTTTATAGACAAACTATTAAGCACTAATGTTTGTCAGACAATGAAGATTTGCAAATTCCTTGTTTAAGAAGTTATTTCATCTAAAGAATCTCCTGCTTCCACTGGTTAAGGGTAGAAATTCAGAATCATTAACAAATTAATTGTTTCATGTGGTTGGTCTTTAAAATGTTTTAAACTGTAATGGAATTACTGTATTGAGAGCAATTAATTTGTTGCTCTTCAAATATATTATAAGCAAATACTACACTTGTCATTCTTAATGACCACTTAAAAACTACAGAAGAACACTGGTGATGACTCTGAGTGCCATCAATATAAACCATCTAGAACAGTTTAAAAATGCCTCATATCAGTATAACCATATCATCTCAGAAGCTGAAAAGTCATTTTAGATCCTGGCATTTAAGTATTATCCCAGTGCTCCACAGTTTTAAAGGAAAAGGTAAGAGTTTGATGTACTTTGCCTAGGTTTTCAAGCCTATAAACCATAAGGTAGGAATAGAGTGCATGTTCTCATGTCTAGGACTCAAGTGTTAAGACTAGGAATTGTGGTCCCTGAACCAGAGCCACAAAAATACTTGGAGGAGTGGAGATGGCACAAGGATGCAGGGTCAAAAGAGAGGGAGACCTGAGAAATGTGGAAAACTTGAAAGCAAATGACTGTCAAAGGAGCTAGCTACCACTTAGCACCCCTGATCATAGTCCTATGGGAATGTCGTTCCAGTAAAGCTATGATCTTCAAACAAACACAGATGTGTGGAATTTAACATGAAATAATCACTATTTAAAGGTTGATAACTAATTCAAATTTTAAGTCCTGTGGGTCAGATAATAAACATCTGTGGGCTGTCATGAAGCAACCTCTGGATTAGATTCTAGCATCCTCTGTAGATCTATACATACTATTAAACATGAAGGATGTTGACATGCTGTACTTCATCAATATTTATGACCATCAGAGAAAATGTTTTAAAAAAGAAACTAGGATATTTCATTAATCAATAGGTAGTAGGTGTCCACCAGGTTACCACATCATATTCATTACTAACAAGATTTAAAAAGATAGATGTATTCACTGCATTTCTCTGGTTTATAAACATGTTAGTTGAGGAAAAAAGGATTTCCTGATAGGGTTGTTAATTACTGGGAATGGAATACTGAGAAAGGATCAGAGTTGTATATAAGGGAAGAGTCTATAAAAACTGAAGGTAGAATAAGCCTTTTCCATTTCCATGCACCATCACACACTGTTTATTATACAAAAATGGGGGAGGAGTATGTGCTGTGAAGAAAAGAAAATTTAAATATTATATTATTCTAGATTGTTGCTCTCAAATTTAAATGTTATGTTTGACAAAGTTGAAATGAAAATTTAATATACATGTAGGTTGAAAAAAAAACCCTACGGAGAAATACACAGATGCTACGATACAACTTGTAGTTCCCTGAGGTCTAAGGAGAGAAATTCACAGAATCATAGAGCACAGTGTGTCGTTCAGCTACTTCAGGCAGCACAGAGCATCTGCTCAGGGGATAAAGCAAAGGTCAAGGAATAAGGGTCCATTTCTTTTTCTGGCACTGATTGTTCTGGGGCTTGCAGGACCAGAAGCTTGCCTTTTGGCACGTAGGTCACCCCGTATGTTAAAAAAGGTAACACATATCATTTTGACATCTATAAACAATTTGAAAATATTCTAAATCAAGCCTACCACAAAGGCAGGGAATGTTATTTTCTTTCTCTGTAATTTACAGAATTAATGAGTAATTACAGTAGCCAGCCCTCAATCAAATGCCTATGGGATATTTTATTTGCTTTATATCTCTGCTGATCCTGGAATCCATCATGCTTATTTTCAAACAATGTTCTTTTTGCCCATTTTTGCTTTGTATTTAATTTAAGTGAAAAAGCAGCTTTAGGCGTTTTCATTATTTAAATTCCAGTCTTCATATCCTCCCTTGGAAATAGAAGGTGGCAGGTATGTAAAAAGATGAATAAATTACGTGCTAAAATCCATAGGCCCAGCTATCAAGAATGAATTACATAAGGGGTACTGTCTTCATTTGTATCTTTCACAAGTTGTCCTTTGCCAGTTTTGAGTGAGATGTTAATTTTATATTTGGCTCATATTCTTACCTTCATTCTTTAGGAAAATTTAACATAAATGAAGAATTTAAAGATTAAGCTTACAGACAAAATATACTTACCTTTTTCTTTCAGCTCAATGCACAATATGGAAAATAACAGTTTTTCTTATCAACTCTAATCATATATGCAGCATGAAAACAAATCCTCAAATAAAGGCAAACACAAAAGTGTCCATACCTTATAGAAAACATAAATTGCTTCTATTCCTTAATGCCTGACTTTCAAGATATTAGATGAGTTCATATTTTTTAATTTAATCTGTTATCTTACCTTCCTAGGAGTTGACCTCAGTGAATACAATGTTCCCATCAATTCAATCACAGTGAATTACACACACACATACACAAACACATGCATTATACATGCTTTTTTTCATTTTGAAGAGTGATATAAAAATCACAGCACATAGAGTATAAGTCCAGAGAAGAAGGAGGGATTATTTGCAAACACTCGACTGCATTTTATGTATTGAGCCCAACACGAGACATGTACTCTTCAAGGATATTAATGTGCTAGTGAAATCTTACTGGGGAAAGAAAGTGATTTTAAAACAAGCTCTCTTTGCAAGTTCCGTCTTTCAAGTCAGTTCTTGGCAATACTATACCTTCCGGAGGGGTTTGAGCTTGGTCTCCATTATGAAGTCATACTTGCAGAGCTCGCAGCAGCGGGTGTCTGAGCTCTTGATCCACTGGTGGAGGCAGGACTGGTGGACAAAGCGCAGAGTGCCTGTGCAGCGGCAGGGCGTGATGAGGGGGCTCTCTTCATCCCCTTCGCAGTGACAGATCCTGGGGAAGGACACACAGCCGGGGTGAGATCTCCCAGAGAACATTTCTCACCGGGGATTTCCTCCCTTGCCCATATGGGCTGTACTGGAAATTGCAACCTAAGATTTAGAACCCATGGACATTTCACTCCAACTTGATGCTAGAACTGAATCCAGGACAAATATTAATTTTCTTTCACTTGTATAGTCATTGCTTGACTCTTAAGTCATGTTATAAGGCATCAGACACTGGCACATCAAAAATGCACTATCATTCTTACCCTGAACCAATTTTAACAATGCAACTATTGAGCTATGTCCCCAGCGTAATCTATTTAATAGGTCAGTGTCTATGGGCATAAGCTTGTTTTTATATATAAAAGTTAGAATTTATAAGTATTCTAAGGAATGATATTTGATAACTTCATTTTTTTATTTTGATAATTTTATGAGGGCATTGTGTACATTGTGTATAATTCAATACATATGGCATCCTACTAATGGGGAAGAATTCTGTACATTTTGACATGTTACCAAGGAATAAAGTGAATTTAGAAAGTCTCAGCTTGGAAACAGTACAAAGATTTTCCTAGGAAGATGCATACATATTTGGTTACAATGAATGACCTAATGGGTCAATAATTATCATTGTTAAAAAAAAATCACAAAAATTGCTGGTTACATAAAGTTAAAGTGCTATAAATCCTATTGCTTTAGAATGATAACTACTAAATCTTCCAAAGAATTCAAAATTCAACTAGTTTTCTGAATTATTATGAATTCTAGTGTCATAGATTAATGGTCTATGAAATCTTCATTATTCTCATCTTCAAATTTATAAAAATAATTTTTTTTCCTTATTGAATGAGGTAAGCTTTTTATATTTCAAGGTGAATTCAAATTTTAGCAATTCAATACTTTTTATGTTTTAACCAGCTGTTAGAAGTTGTTAACAAACTTGATGAGAAATATTCTTGAAATTTGTTAGAAATACAAATGGAACATTTCAAAAATATCTGTATAGTAGCTTTTTTGAGCTGAATCACAGTGGCAGGATGGAAGAATGTTTGAATCGCTACTACTTGCTCTTTATGTTTAGGCTTCTAGACCCTATTCTCCAGATGCATGAATTTTAAAGACTGGGTTTTTAAAATATATTTATCTATCTCAGCTGTCTGCCCAGGGGAAATGAAATGGTGGCTCAGATTGTTACTACAGTAAGATACAGGAATTGAAACCCAACACTCCCCTAACCTCAAAATAAAGAAGCATGACACAGTACACTAATATTTTGAATCTCTTTTTCTTAAGTAAAAATAAAGTAAGCAAAGGGAACACTGACTCCTAAAATCCCTGGAGTGGGAGTGATGGGGTGAAGGCACAAGGTGATTCAACTTGGTACTGCCTCACTGGGGCTGAGTCAGGAAGGGTCAGTGTTGGATGCAGAATCACACATGAAAGGTTGAAATATTGGGAAAAAACTAAAAAATATCTGACAGCCTGTTCTTTAATATAAAAGTCCACAATATCTCCTGTCTGCAAAGGTATAGGTCCTACGGATCAGGGCTTTGTATACTTTGTATCACACCTGCTGCTAACTGAGGGGCGATTGCATCATAGGTGCTCAGTAGATGTTTGCCAAATAAAGGAATTGTTCAGTTAACAAACTGACTTATTATAAAAGCAACTTGTGAAAGCACTTCATTTTGTTGTAATGTGATTTTTGGAGCCATTGAAAATTAATGAATATACAGCAGGAGAAGTTAATATTTCTTAAGTCCTTGAACCTCATATTTCCCTCCCTCCACACCAAGATACTCCTTTAGATCAGGAGCCAGCCAACTATGGCCCAATTCTTCCTGCCGCAAATTTTTTGTAAATAAAGTTTTATTGGAATACAGTCACACATATTTGTTTATGTCTTCTTTAGAGCTGTATTAGCACCATAACTGCAGAATTGAAAAATGCTGTAAAGACCATATGGCTACACAGACTAACATATTTACTATCTGGCTCTTTACAGAAAACATTTGCTTACTCCTGCCTCAACGTGATTTTGAGTTAAAGACAATGTCTGAATATTACCAACAGTAATGAAATAAAGTTTACAAAATAAATCACCTCAATCTCTGCAAGTAACAACTGTTGAAGTGAAGGTTACATAGAGAAGCACACAATCAAAATGGAAGTCCCTCCTGCCTGGCATGGAAGGCCCCTGAGCCATGAATAGTCTGCAGGGACAGGATGCGACATTTCTCATTTGAAAAAGAAGTATTTGTGGTTAATGCCATCTGATAATTCATCACTAAAAAAAAATTGTGTCAAATGCTGCATAGCTGCCAAGATGAGACTCTGATTTTTTACTGACATGAAGTCTGGTTTATTCATAACCAGACTTAAACAAAGACCTTGCTGATTACTGAGTTCAGTAACCTGAGCAGTTTACTGATTGTGGCCCAGCTTCCTATATCTTATAAATTCCTTTAAAAATATTTCTGCTGAAACTGTTACCTGAAACACCACCAGCTATATCATTATTTTCATGAGATAAAGATTATTTCCTATAGGGAAAATCAAAAGTTTAGTTCATTTCCATCCCCATTTCACAAGATTTATTTTTTGTGTGATTTTAGAATTTTGAACTTTTTCTAAATTATCCAACTCAAGTTGGATCCCAAGAGTTTTTTAAAAACAATTGAGATTGTTCTAAATCAATTTAACAGCTAAATATCAACTTCAAGTAATCTCCTAATAGCAAAATGTGAGTGCTATTACAGAAAGAATTAAACAATTCTTAAACTGATATACTTCACACAAACCACAATGATAAGTGAAAACACAGTAATGGAAACATAAACAGAATAATTGTGCAGAGAAAATGGTTTTAATCATAAATAAAATTACATTGTGAAACATCTTTTTGATTCATTTTTATCTTAGGGGAAATTGAGGCTTGAGAATTGAATGATTCTGTAAAATTATCTATATTGGTGTCTGTCACTAGTGACAGGAACAAGCTAAATTAATAGGTTTTATTGTCATTTCCATATTTTAACCAGCTACTTACAGTCTAAACAGCATATGTTGAGATGTTTACCATTTATGACTTGAATAAATTTTTACTTCCATATAATTTTTAGCTTTCTGTGAAGAGCAGACCACAAAATGCTTTGTGGCAAATTAAATTTTAGAAATTGTGTGTGTGCCTGTGTGTGTGAGTGGTTAAAATCCCTTCTTTAATGCTTGAGTTTTAAGAAAAGTAAGATTTTTGTTTGCTTATGTACCTTAAAATGACCTCCCCTGTCTCCTTTCCCCTCTCTTGACAAGACTTCCTGACTCTGGTAGAACAATATATTTTTTGGCAAATTTCTTTTTTTTAATTATTCATTACATTAAAAAAAAAATCTACATGATGGCCATAGTGATTATGTAACTTTGGGATTTTTTTTTTTCATTCATTCATCATTTCATTCATTCACATTTTCTTAGTTCCTGCCATATGCAAGGAAATCAGGTAACAGCATCAGCCTGGCAAATCTCTCTGATCCACCCCCGTCCTTTCCTATTTACATTTTTCTCCTTACCCCTCTTCAGTTAAATAATCTTTAAGCACGGTAATTACAGATACTGTCATGCTTTTAATGGTTTAATTTGGATGTTAATTTTACTCAATAATCTCATGCTGCAGAGTTTGGCACTCATCCTTAGAATTCACTTTATTAAGTTAAAAATGACTAGAATACATGCTAGGCAGATGCCATATTGAAAGGTACTAAGCAGTGGGTGAGAAATCAGTGCTCAAGTAAATGAGTGAAATAACCTGTCTTTTTTTTTTTGAGAAATATAACATAGCAGTGAAAGGATAGCAGACTAAAGACAATTTTATTTTAAATTTTCATTTCATTTTATTTTTAACAGGGAAAACCTGAACTTGTTCAGAAGCAGAAGTTAAGGTGCCCCAGAGATGAAGACATTTAAAAAAATAATCAAGATAATGCCCATTGTTAAATGCAGTTTCTTGAGATGTCAAGAAAGTACGGGGAAAGAAAGTGTGGTGGAGGAATATCTTTGGACAAGTGGGAGGATGCACAGGAAGAAAACAAACACCTTTTCCTGTAAGCTGGGCGTAGAGGAAAAGTGATAGGTGAAGATGGAGAGGCAGTGGAGGCAGACAGAGGAATAAAGTCACTGAACATCGCAGGTCTTTATTATCTCCGTGGTGCAGAGAGAACATGTATTAAACAGAGGGCAGGAAGGCTGAGGTTAAGGTCTTAGAGAGGCTGTAAATAATTAGAAAAAGCCACTTTGGAATGTGATGGAAAATTAACCAAGCATGAACATTAGAACTACAGAGCAGCTGGGAGGTCCCTGGTCAGAACAGACAGCAGGAATTCATACTAGATGCTGTTAACACTTTTTCTGTGACTCGACAGTGTTCAGCAGTTAGAGAGCAGCCCTACAGCTGGTGGCACAACCTGACAGTCTTGAAATCACTAGGTCAGAAAGGGGAAGGACAAAGGATTCTGGCACATCAGAGAATATGATGTGAAAACAGCTGACCTAACTGAGCAGGGAGGTGAGCAGAACCATCTTGTGGTTTAGTGTATCATGAGAAAAGGGTGAGCTTGACAGACTGCAAGTTATAACGATGGCGAAGAGCTGATGTTGAAAGTGGAAGGAAATGGGATACAGATCATCTGTATGTAGCATATTCACATCCCTCATGGATGAATTCATATCTCTTTTGTAGCACTTTTTCCCCATTGTCCTAGAAAAACTGAAAATATAGATATGGAATGATTTGCTGCTTGAGATTCACAAGCAAATCAGATCCTGACTAACTAACATCCTTGCTCTCTGCTCCAGTAATATGGAGAAGTTTTCAGTTTAGTCATGTGCAAAATGAGGTTAAAAATACCTCTTAGGACGTCATGGGGATTAATGAGACAAAATAGTGAACTATTTGGTGCATGGTGGACAGTCAAATATTTGTTAATGTTATTATGGCTGATTTGTTAATTTTATCATGGGAATACGGAATTAGTACTACTGCTACTATGACTAATTTGGTTTGCCTGTGTCATCGCTCTGAGTGTACCAGGACTAATTGTTTTCAGCAGCTGGTTTGGTAAGTTGGTGAGAGCAGAAAAAAACTCCTAAGACCGAGGTCATGAACTCTTGACACTAACAGGCAAGTTAGCTACTCACACATCCGACTGCCCAGGCCGGTCATGTCATGGATATGTCTCAAAGATAGGCAGGTGAGGGCATGTAGTTAGGCCTGTTTGTTGAGTGGCCTCACATGTTTTCAGACAGTTGTTTTTCTCATCTGTGAAATCTTACATGATTAGTATGCAGGTCAAATAAGACATTTTAGAAAATATTGCAAAATACAAACACTAACTTCAAATACGGTATTATTGCCAATACATAAACTATCAATAAAATCAACAAAAATTGTGGCTAGGTAATGCAATGCATTGCATGTCTTTATAAAAGCAACTCAAGTTTTCATGTCTGCATTTCAATTTATAGGACTCTGTCATTTTTCACCTCAAGGAACTGTGACATTAGAAAAGGAACTATTTCCTTCATCTTCCTTACTACTGAATTACTTTTCTGTCCAGCCACTGACACCCACTTCACAGACAAGCCTAAGGACCTTTTCTAGTCCTTCTTTCCTGCTTTCTTCTTGAAATGTCTCCCTTTTTGGTTCTGTGACGTTGCTCTTATATTACTACCCTTCAAGTTGGGAAAAGTGAACTCAGAAGGGCATATAAGATGATTGTAGGAACTGGAATAGTGGGAGGCAGGCCAAAAATGTTGGGATTCTGGAGCCTGGGAAGGTGAGACATGATAGGGAAGATGTGAGAGGTGAGATGATCATGATATGATATATATGATGATATGTGAGACATCCTGGTGAGAGATGATAGGAGAATAATACAGAATTCAATGTATCTAAATTCGTGGCTAAGACTCCTCTACCATACTTCAAAACTGTGCGTCAAAGTGGCATCCTTTAAATATGAGGTAGGATGTTAACTACACTTATTGTAGTGATCAAATTCTCACATTTTACATCTTGGAGGGGAAATAGGCAGGGAAGGTGATATCAGATCACAGCTGCATTTAGATATATGAAAGGCTATTGTGTGAAAGGACGGCTGGTCTTACTCTGTTCCACACCTGGGTTCAGTGAGTAAGACTTAAAGCAAACAAATTTCTATGAATATATGCTGAGATATGTACATATATATAATACCAGAGCTTTTCAAATATGGAATGAGCTGCCCAAGAGATTGTGCATTTCCCATCCTTAAAAGTACCTAAACATAAATAGGTTATTTATATGGTAGCTTAGTGTAAAAGGAACTCATGCAGGGTCATTAAATGAGATGACCTCCACTGCTTTTCCAGTGTTGCGATTGTGTTATTCTCCCTTTGCCACAGACTGATTTGTGCTCCTCCAACCATTTCTTTATCAGCATTTACCCTCCACTTATATTATCCTGGGAGTTTCGTTCCTGGCTCTTTAATTTTTCTTCCCTACACTGACTACCCAAAGGAGACAATCTAGGCCTTCAACTTCAAGCATTAATCCTAGACTTGTGGTTTTAAAACATCCATCTCCAAAACTCTAAATAGCAAGAAACTCAGTCAGATCTCTAACTCCCATAATGAGGAAAACTCGGTGGGACATTTACTAATGCTTATACCTCACCATCTCTAAAATAGTTTTTCTTCCTAAAGATACCATTCCAAAAGTACTGCATTCTCTCGGCTTACTTTTTACTTTGACCCTTAATGTACTTCAGATTCTATATTCAAATTGTCATCAATAGACCAATATTTTTCTTCCTCGGTGTTTTTCATGGCTTTTGATCCTGCCATCTCTCTAGTAGTTTTGAATTGTCAACAAGTACACAATCTGTCTTTAAAACTTTGCTCCTTCAAATCATTCTTGAAACATTCAGTACTCAGATCCTCTTAAAATACTGCCACTCTTCAAGATCTCTGTCATCAATCAAATAAAATCCAAATTACTTCACCTGGTTTTCATATGACCTTCCATAATTTGGACTTACTATCCTACCACATCTTCCATTAATTTCCAACATTGAAGTTTAGTAGCATGGTACAGAATTCACCAGCTAATAAACTGTAGGTTTTGCCACAAATAAGCCTAGAGGGCAGGTTAAGGGTCCTGGGTGTGGTTTCCATTAACCCTAGTTGACTCAGAAATGTTATGTTCTACATGTGTCATGATATGAAAAATGTTGGGAAACACTACAATGTTTGTTAAAAGTACAATTGGCATTAGAACCATAGTTCTGTCTATGTATTGTCTGTTGAATTGCTCAATCTCTTGTATTTTCAAGTTCTTCATCAACAAATAGGAAAAAAGCAGTGTCTACCTTCTAGGATGTTCATAAGGATTAAATTAATTAAGTGATCAATAAAGGTTAAATAATATATTTTTTTCAGTTAATGCTCAGATGGTTATTTCCTCAGCCTACTGCATTCTGGGAATGTCTGCCTCTGGGAATTTTCTTGAAATAAATATGATACTTCTACTCTCTTGATAGCACCTCTTCTATATTTAGCTCAGCCTCTAGATTTTCTTTCCCTACAATGCTTCCTCCATTTCTTGAGATTTAATTGCTCCTAAATCCTATGCATCCAGATCTGGTCTTTGCTGTCTGATAATTATTTCATTTGTGCAACTTCTGGTATTATGAGCTGAATAAATTCCTGTTTATGGGGGAAGGATCTTCTTTGTATGAAAAGAATAGCATGATATTAAGAGTAATTTAAGTCAGAATTTAAAAAATCAGGATAAAGATGGTTAGGTGCTAGATCATAATTGGACTAGGAATGCTATACTTTAAGCTATTATTTAAACATGAACAGAACATAGATCAAAAGAGATTACTCAGATGATTTAGCAGTTCTCAGAAGTTGTTACTAACTACCAGTGTTCTGTTTATATTTCGGGAAAATTCACATAATGAAAGTGCGAAATGTATGATCCTGACACATGCCACGAACTCTTTAATTTGCATTTGAGGAACTAAACTGAGGTGTACCAATTTTATTCCCTATCTGAGCATCAGAGGAAGTCAAGCAAACTGGTGTGCAGTAGAAAGGAGAAGTAACTCCTACTTAACAAGCAGAGAAGATGGACAGTATTTAATATTATTCTTATAAACAGCTGTTTCCAGCAACTCTTACTGATATGAAACCAGCATACATTCTTTGATTAAAAGGCCTTATAAATCAGATTTATAATATTTTCTTTACAGAGATGAAGATAAATATTATATGCTACCATTCAGTCTAAGACTAAAAATATCTTGAAAATGTTAATTAAAAATACAATTCTGAAATAAGAATAAAAATATTTTATAAAAAGCTGACACAATTTTTGTGATCATAAGATTGGTCATTCTGAATCTACAGTCTTCTTGATATCTACCGATAAGTGACAGTTCTTCACACACAAGTGATTTTTTTAATGTGTTTTATCTTCTCAAAGGAATATTTCAACTCAAAAATCTTCAAATTAGAGCATGACTTCCTGAGTTTAATTTCATGCCCTGATTTGTCACCACTGACTTGGTCCAAACCTCACACCGTCTGCACAGAGCTGCAGGGAACCATCAGAAGCAACGGCGGTGACAGCGATGTCCCGGCTCCTAACCTGGTCCTGGAGCTGATCCAGGGTCGCAGCTGATCAGGCGCATTTTCTTCTCACCAGATCATCACACTGATGGGAAACAGTGAGGCAGGAGGTAATATCACATTGTTGTGCCAGTAATGGAAGCAGAGGAGGCCACGTCTTGTTGGAACTCGTGGGCATATGGGCTGTGTGAGCTGCAGTGGGTCGAAAAGATTTTATTCGTACTGCACCTCTTGCAGTGTTGTCACCTCTGGCGATGGCTCGATCCTATTGATACCAGAAGCTTACATCCCGGTTGGAACTGAGAATTCTCATGAGGCCTCCTCTGTCCCCATCCAGCCCAGTGATTCAGTCTCACTCATGATGCGCGAGGCCCTCCTTGCAGATGTTCTGAGAAGTCTCTACAGGTTCATGGAGTGCATAGAGTTTTCCCCGCATGTATTGGCACATGTAGCCCCAAGTGTATCCAATAATAGAATAGATCTTCCTTATTAGTCTTAGGCTCAGCTCAAACTGTCCAAGTTCTCCAAGATAGGAGAGATTGAAAGATGGGTTGTGCCCTTTGGGATAGGCCCTTCCCTGATAACCAACCCTTTTCTGCCCTGTCCATACTCTGCTGGTGATCTCAAAGTACAGTGCACTTCTGGGTAAAGGAACTGATTTTCCCCAGTGATATTTACCTTTCCAGATCCTACCTTGCAATTTTGGTGACATGCCAATCAGTGAATAAATAGATAGTAAATACTGAATGATATTCTGATGTAATGATTTTCTCTAAATTTTCACACATGTCACAAACATTTATTTAGTGTCACCTTTGAGAATTTCAGGGGGTTTATTTGTAAGATTAACAAAATTAGAGATATTTTAAAGCAGGTGTTCTTCAAATTATAAGGCTCAGTTTTTACTAGCTGCATACATTGAGATGAAAGGAAGAAACAAAAGGACAGATAATACAAACTCATCTGCTTTCTGCATAGATATGACCAAGGAAATATATCTGGTCAGACACAGAATAGGGCTTTTGTACATATATAATAACAGAACTATCAAAAGTTATCACTATAAGTTTTTAGACTTCTCCTTTACTACATGAGGCAGAGGTTCATGATTTTAATGGATTTTATGAGGCTCTTTCTCTGAGATTGCTAAATGTTTGAATCCTCATAACCACATTCTCAACCGTTATTTCCTTCCACTTTTTCCATTCATTGATCATATTTGGCTGAGCGTTACATCATAGGAAGTCTCAAGCTGCCATGGGTAATTGACAAAGCAGGTAATTTATTTACAGGTGACAAAGAATGCACTGAATGTATGAACTAGAAATATGTTTCTGGATATAAATTCTTTCACTCAGGCATGCAAGTGTCTTGGCAAAATATTGATGTCTTACAGCAATTCTAGCCACTTTGAGTGAGGAATGGTCTTTATTCATTTACTCATTCATTCATTTGTTTACTTAATCATTCTCTCAACAAATAATTTGTTGCATATTTACTATGTGCAAGGTTATACAAGGCACAATGATAAATATAAAGATGAATAAGTCTCAGTTTTTGCCCCTCAAGGAGCTTATACTTCAACAGTTCATACATTGGGCAATTACATAACTAGCCAGAATCCAAGTTATGTTATGATGTGTGCCATATCAAGCACTGCTGTTTGGAAGGGAGGAAAAGATAACCCAGACTGGGGTGAGGGACGGTGTGGTGTATGAACTGGAGTTGGAGCCCGGGTAGAATTGGGCAGATGGAGACAGAAGTTGTTAGAATACTCCAGACATAGAAGATATTTTCAGTGAGTGTTTGGAAGTAGGATTGACCAGGAATATGGCCTAATTTGAGAAGAACATGAAAGTTTGGGTAGGATTGTAGTGGGATGTCATGCTGGAAAATAAAGTAAGATTATGAAGAACTTCAAATACATTTCTTTCATCCAGTGCCAGCGTTTACCCACACATGCACAAACACACACACATATGCACACATTAACATGCTTTAATTGAATTCAGAGAGAGAGGAAACTCACTAAAGAATTGGAGTAAGAAAGTAAGATGATTAGGAAGGTTGATTTTACTGTGTTACCTCAGAGATTAGAAAGAAAAAGAAGAGAATATTACAACAGTCAAAGTCAATGATAATAAGAACAAGAACTGACATAACAACTGTGAGGGTGGAAGAACAGGAGATACTGTAAAAGGCAAGTTGGTGGAAGTCAGGCACCGATTGGGAAGAGGAGGTGGGCATGAGCTGTGGGAGATTTCTTGCAAAGGACTGATTAACATGACTTTATGGTTTTAGCTACAGCTTCTTGGGACAGTTGCCCAAGGTTAATCTATTTACAAGGCCTCTGAGCATTTGTTTGTCACACAGGCACCATTTAGAAACCATATAATATATAATGTTCATAATTTAATTTTTAAATTTAGTTACACTGTATGGGGACAGTCATTTTGAAAGACAGAATGAAGTAATTTCACCCTTTCTCATAATTGCTACTCTCTTGGATTTGAGATATTTCAATGAATACTCATATTTGAACTAGTAGAGTTACAAATATGTAATTAATAAAGTGGTTACTTATTTTGTCTAATTCATATTTTTGTAGTGTGTAGTATATCCAGAATGATTCTTATAGCATTTGATTATCCCAATCATTTGTTTCTCAATCATAGGACAGAAAATAATAGTCTTGTGGAACCAAATTAACATGCCTGATAAAATAAAATCACAAAGCTTTTATTTTGTTCAGAATCCTGATAGAACAGACTTTCCATTTAGACAAAAACACTAAGATGTTTTTCTGATAGGTTTCATTCTCCAAAAGCTTTGTGCATAAACTTTATATCTTGTCATTAAGAAATATAACTGAAAACAGTATAATCTTATTAAAATTTATGTGCATAAATTAGATGATTAAAAGATGAACAAACGATTAGATGGAAAAAGAGATCAGAAAGAAACACATAAAAATCTAAATAGTGATTATCTATCCAAGTAATTAAGTGTAAATTAAAATGGCTCTATTTGTAATTTTTTTTGACAATAACCACAATTACTATATTTTATATTTAAATAGAAATGAAAACTTGCAGGTGTTAACCCTGTCAGTGGGTGTCTCCATTCTATATCCAAGGTATAGGTTGCCCCTTACCACCACCCCACACAAATGCAATGCCATGGATATCTTGTATCATCTGAATTCTAAGTGCTAAAACATGGTATTTCATGCCAGCTATGGTGTACACCTATGAGCTACGCTAGTGTGTACTGAGACATTCTATTTGGGTATATGATAATTCTGCTTCAGTTCCTTAGAGGGTAAAACCACTCTACTCTGATGTTTGCTAGCTGAAAGGGTATCTTCGACTGCATCATTAGCGTTTTTAATTGCCTGGATTTGTGGATGTGTCTGAAATTTCTCAGTACTCATCACTGTCCACTGAGGCTTTCTCAATGTTTGTCCTTCATTTTGTATTCTCATTATTGCATTGCCTTTTAATCTTTCTCCTCTTTGGACAGATTTTTCACTACAAAACAAACTAAATGGTAAATCAATATTCTTTCTCCACACAAAATATGAATACATTTCATTAATTAGGTATGCCAAATGCAATCATTTTATATATCTTTGCCTTTTTATTATGTCTCTGAGTCACCTATTTTTATTTGAAGACAGAAACAAAAAATTTAAAATGTATATTCAACATGTGAGGGTTGAAAAAGAACAAGAGTTTAATGAAAGATAAAATATTTTTTTCATACATAAACTACAAAATTGAAGAATGCAAATGCATAAATGAAAACCTTAAGTATGCTGTTGCATTAAATATGATGCAAGATAGATAAAATAAGGAGTAGATTATTGTTATGACTAATTCCCAGGATGTTTTAGTTTTTGATGATTTATAGCTGATATATAATATGAAACAACAACGATATTCCTCCATTTTCTTGATAGTGATGGAGACTGTCTTTTTTTTTAAATGCTCAGAGCAAAAGAGAAGTTAAAATTCTGGGCGTATTTAGAAACCTCTTGACTGTAACTATAACTAAAGCTGCTTTTTACTTCAAGTTATATTTTAATTTTCAAACAGCAGCTTAAATGTGGGTTTTTGCTGAAGAATTACATGGTAAATATTAACTGCTAGTGTCTTCAGTTTGATTTCACACAAATAGTATTTTACTTGAGTTTAATTACAACAGCTTTAACTATTACAGAAGACCACATCTATTACATATATACACACATATACGTATATATTGTAAACACAAGTATATATTTCATATGATAATTAATATCACATTAAATTAATGAATCACATTGATACAGGCAGGGTTTGCAGATTTCCATGCTTTATCCCTTACTGGTATCTGACAAAAAGTAGGGGAATGACACAGTTGCAAAAGGAGCCAAAGATACATTGTGACATTGCTGCAGCATTTTCATGGTAAACATATTGAAAATAAACCTGCACGCTAACTCACCACTGGCAAAGGTATGAGGAGGCTACAAATGTGAAATACCTTTGAGAGGCTTAGTTTTGCACAGAGCAGAATTTGGGCTAAGATGTCCCAAGGGATGCTGAAGTACATGGTGTGAGATCAGGTGGAAATTGGTATGAACGCTCTGTTAACTGGGTTGTGTCAACCTAGTGTTGTACTTTGTCAAATTAGCTCAGTGTTTGGGAAGGTGGGTGGGAGTGGTGAGGAAGAAGCATATTCTCTTTTATTCCTAGTCTTCTGAGGCTTTTCCTAAGCAGATTTAAGATGATCTTAGCCCAACATTTACTCTTCTTCACAAATGACATTGTATGTGGTAGATCATGCAAAATGATAAAGAATTAGGTAAGCCTGGCTTTTATGATACTCTCTGTATTTATAAAATCAATAGTCTCTCACAAGAGCACATTTTATTTAGGACTAAAATGAAAATGAAGCAAAGCAAAATAAAACCAAGCATGATATAATTTTAAAATTCATCTTTGCAAGAATATGCAAGTGATTGAATGTCATCATGGGAAATTAAGTGGTTACCCAAGAGAGGACTGATTTGAGCTATTTATCAAGAAAAAGTGCTGGGTGCCAGTAGATGCAGACGTTTCCTTCTTTGACTTTCCTTTCCCCACAAATACGGATAGTCTTGGAGCTCTGGAGCTGCAGAAGCTGTGCTCGTAAGCTCATCCTGACTAGCTCTCTAGTCTCATCACAGGACCATAGTTAACCCCGTCCTTCGTCAAAGAAAGAGCACCACCAAGGGCCCATTTATTAGAGGTGGCCAGTGATATCATGAAATGTTCTCATTACAAGAAATTTTGCTGAGTCATTCCTCATTACTAGCAAAAACTGTGTTTGATCTGAACACCTGGTTTGCTTTTCCATGAATCCTGTTTTCCACTTCACTTTGGCCACCATGCCTGTGAAAATTAAACTTGTAGTTAAATCTCCATATATGCATTTTTGTGGATTTAGTGTTTTTCTGTTACTGTCATGTGTCCTGATTTTCTCAATTTCCCATTTTATCCTTTAGAGAGAGAGATAGTGTGTGTGTAAACGTATATATGCACACATACACATACATATATAGAGTATGACAGATAACCTAAAAGAAGAAATAGAAAATCATCAGGACAAACACATCATTTCCCTCATTTGCTTTGTGTCTTGCCGGCCTTCGTGCACAGACTGATCAGGGTCCTTTCCCTTATTCCCTGTAGTTACCCCACTGTAGCACGAACACCCTCTATTACATTTGCTTGCTTTCTTATCTGCAGTTACTACTTAAGTGTTTCTCAAACTTTAGCATGCATCAGACTCACACAGAGGGGCAGTTAAATTAGATGGGTGGCTCCTACTCTCAGAGTTTCTGATTGAATAGGCCTGCGCTGGGGCCCATTGATTTGCATGCTTAAGTTCTCATGAGGTTCTGATGCCATTGGAGCAGGGACTATGAGAACTACGGATTTAATTGACCCTTTTTCTTACAGTGTCACATGAAAGAGAGTCGCATCCAGATGAGGCAGTCGAGGTTTAACCCACTGTGAAAGGTGTCAAAAGCAACTGGACCTTCTATTTCCATTGATAAAGTTGTCCAGTTTGAGAACCACTGTCCCGAACAGTTTCAGGGGCTGAGAGGAACTGATTTGTACCAGTTGCTCAACCCAGGTTCCATTCTATGTGTCCAGATTATAGAAGTGCTGCCAAGTGGACCTCCTGTCCGAAGTACAGTTCTTGCAGTATATATATCTTTGGGGCATCGATTTGTTCACCTGAGTTTAGGCTGCTAATCAGTGCTTCTAAGCCCCAGCTGCTCATTAAAATCATCTGGGATACTTTAAAAAATGTACTGATGCTCAGACATCACTCCCAGAGGGATTTGGATGAGGTCCTGGCAAAAACATTTTTTTTTAAACTTCCTAGATAAGTCTAACATGCAACCCTGATTGAGAACAACTGTGTGAGGTGATCTCTCTGGTTCTTTTGAACACTAACTACTAGAATTTTGAGGCTTTCAAATGCTGATTGGAACCAGGACTCCTTTGATATATGGGACACTTTACCATAACACAATGACTTCTATTTCATTCCAATTATTTTTTTCCCTCTTTATCCCTCCTTTTCCCCCCCCCCATTGTAACTATCTTACGAGAGTGTGACAAAACACTTAATTTTGTTACACCCTCAGAGAGCTGTGGGCTAGCTTAAATTAAAAAAAAAGAATCTCTAAAATAAAGACACCAGAATTTGTTAAGTGAGGCTTGGAAGGGCCAAATAAGAACAAAGTGGTGCAAGTTTGGCAGAAAATATGGGTTTTGACTTCCCCGAACCACGAAGAAAAGAAGAATATTTTCAGTACAGTGTCTAAAGTAAAAGCCATCTCCAAGAAGCTTCCTAAATACAGGAAATCCTTAGTATGGCATCTTCAGTTCTGCATAAACCTGGAAGGGAATGAAGGGGAACTAGCAGATTCATGGAGTCCTCCTTGCATCTGACAGAGGAGGCGCACAGAACATCGTGTTGAGTTTAAGACTGTTGAGTGCTCTGGACAAGACACCTCACCAAACTGTTCTGGGGCATTTTAATTTCTAAACCAAATTAGACACTGCTATTTAAATTCACCTGTGTCTGAGATGACTGCAGAAGATTTGAAATGAATGTATAACTGCTCTGCAACAGTTATAAAGAAAATGAAAACTTAAGTATGGTAATTAGAATGGAGGAAATGATCAAGCTATAAATAAATTCTCATGATTTGATAGCAGTAAGCAAAGTACCCAATATTCATCAGTTTATAGACACTGTTCATTTTCTACTTGCATAAATATATAGTTTTAAATGAATTTGTGTGAGAGAGGTTGTTTTCTTTTTGTATTTTTTATTTTGTTTCTTTGTGGTTCTTTTTTGAGACAGAGCAGAAATTTCACATTGCCAGATATGTTAATTAAAAAAACACATAGTTCAAAATAACTATAATCCTAAACACATATTCTTCTTAAATTAAGAAGTAGATAAGCTCTATCTAATTGATATTCCTTCTTATTCCCCATTTGCACTTTAGTATAATTGGGTGTTTAACAAACTTCTAAATTACCAAAGAAAAGATAAATGTAGCACAGTGAAAACAGCTTCATATGTAAATACAGACTTACACATCTGAAGGAGCACTTTCCTTCTGTCTATTTCTGCCTGAAATTTTCCGAGGTTGGAAAATTCTGGTTTGATATTCAAATCCACTTTAAGATGGTTTTATAAACAGAGAGATGTCTATTGTTTTCATTTTCCCTCTCCAAAAGCACAACTTTCTAAATAATTGGCCTACAGAATATATGTCATATCCAAAATCAGAGTAACCTGTTTAGGTAAATTAGAAGGTAATTAATCAATCCATTTGGTTTTAGTCATGTATGATAATTTACCAGTGGAGACAATCAGTATTATTGATGACACTGTCATTTCATTCCTAGAAAAGTTATCTCCCAAATTGAGAATAATTAGAAGAAAAAAAATCTGATAAGAACATTGCATATATTTGGAAGGTATTTTTTAAATAGATATAAAAGGTCATTTCTACAAGCCTTTCAAGTTTTTTTTTGCTATTATTAATGTACAATTACATGTGCAATATTATGGTTACTAGACTCCCCCCATTATCAAGTCCCCACCACATACCCTATTACAGTCACTGTCCATCAGCATAGTGAGATGCTTACAGAATCACTACTTGTCTTCTCTGTGTTATACTGCCTTTCCTGTATGCTCCCCCCACACTGGAACATTATGTATACTAATCGTAATACCTGTTTTTCTCCCTTATCCCTCCCTTTCCACCCAGCTTCCCCAGTTCCTTTCCCTTTGGTAACTGTAGGTCCATTCTTGAGTTCTGTGAGTCTGCTGCTGTTTTGTTCCTTCAGTTTTTTCTTTGTTCTTACACTCCGCAGATGACTGAAATCATTTGTTACTTTTCTTTCTCCGCCTGGCTAATTTCACTAGCATAATACCCTCTAGCAACATCCATATTATTGCAAATGGTAGGATTTTTTTTCTTATGGCTGAATAATATTCCATTGTGTATATATACCACTTCTTTTTTATCTATTCATCTACTGATGGACACTTAGGTTGCTTCCATTTCTTGGCTATTGTAAATAGTGCTGGGATAAACATAGGGGTGCATATGTCTTTTTCAAACAGGGCTGCTGCGTTCTTAGGGTAAATTCCTAGGAGTGAAATTCCTGGGTCAAATGGTATTTCTATTTTGAGTTTTTTGAGGAACCTCCATACTGCTTTCCACAATGGTTGAACTAATTTACATTCCCACCAGGAGTGTAGGAGGGTTCCCCTTTCTCCACATCCTCGCCAACAACTTGTTTGTCTTTGGATGTTGGCCATCCTCACTGGTGTGAGGTGATATCTCATTGTGGTTTTAATTTGCATTTCTCTGATGATTAGCGATGTGGAGCATCTTTTCATGCTCCTGTTGGCCATCTGAATTTCTTCTTAGGAGAAGTTTCTGTTCCGCTCTTCAGCCCACTTTTTAATTGGCTTATTTGCTTTTTGTTTGTTAAGGTGTGTGAGCTCTTTATATAATTTGGATGTCAACCCTTATCGATATGTAATTTATGAATATATTCTCCCATGCTGTAGGATGTCTTTTTGTTGTACTGATGGTGTCCTTTGCGGTACAGAAGCTTTTTAGTTTGATATAGTCCCACTTGTTCATTTTTGTTTCCCTTGCCCAGGGAGATATATTCATAAAGTAGTTGCTCATATTTATGTCCAAGAGATTTTTGCCTATATTTTTTTCTAAGAGTTTTATGGTTTCATGACTTACATTCAGGTCTTTGATCCATTTTGAGTTTACTTTTATGTATGGGGTTAGACGGTAATCCAGTTTTATTCTCTTACATG
>JAQQAC010013566.1:2038732-2091449 GCA_029783875.1 Phataginus tricuspis | reverse complement strand
TCTCTTGGACATAAACATGAGTGACTTCTTCATGAACATATCTCCCCGGGCAAGGGAAACAAAAGCAAAAATGAACAAGTGGGACTATATCAAGCTGAAAAACTTCTGTACAGCAAAGGACACCATAAGTAGAACAAAAAGATATCCTATAGTATGGGAAAATATATTCATAAATGATGTATCTGATAAGGGGTTGACATCCAAAATATATAAAGAACTCACGCACCTTAACAAACAAAAGGCAAATCATCCAATTAAGAAATGGGCAGAGGACATGAATAGACACTTCTCTAAAGAAGAAATTCAGCTGGCCAACAGGCACATGAAAAAATGCTCCACATCGCTAATCATCAGAGAAATGCAGATTAAAACCACAATGAGATATCACCTCACACCAGTGAGGATGGCCAACATCCAAAACACAAACAACAACAAATGTTGGCGAGGATGTGGAGAAAAGGGAACCCTCCTACACTGCTGGGAATGCAAATTACTTCAACCACTGTGGAAAGCAGTATGGAGGTTTCTCAAAAAACTCAAAATAGAAATACCATTTGACCCAGAAATCCCACTCTTAGGAATTTACCCTAAGAATGCAGCAGCCCAATTTGAAAAAGACAGATGCACCCCTATGTTTATCGCAGCACTATTTACAATAACCAAGAAATGGAAGCAACGTAAGTGTCCATCAGTAGATGAATGGATAAAGAAGATATGGTACATATACACAATGGAATATTATTCAGCCATAAGAAGAAAACAAATCCTACCATTTGCAACAACATGGATGGAGTTAGAGGGTATTATACTCAGTGAAATAAGCCAAGCCGAAAAAGACAAGTATCAAATGATTTCATTCATATGTGGAGTATAAGAAGAAAGAAAAAAACTGAAGGAACAAAACAGCAGCAGACCCACAGAACCCAAGAACGGACTAATAGTTACCAAAGGGAAAGGGACTGAGGAAGAAGGGTGGGAAGGAGGGATAAGAGGGTAAAAGGTGCATTACGATTAGCAGATGTAATGTTGGGGGAGCACGGGGAGGGCTGTACAACTCAGAGAAGACAAGTAGTGATTCTATAGCATCTCACTATGCTGAGACAGTGACTGTAATGGGGTTGGTGGGGGGACCTGATGAAGGGGGTAGTTTAATAACCATAATATTGCACATGTAATTGTAGATTAATGATACCAAAATAAATTATAAAAAAAAGTCCCGTTTGGCTTATTTCCAAACATGTTAAACATCTATCTGCTTCTTTTTATTTTCATATATACATCAAAATTTCCCTGGGACATAGCTATGGCTGCCTAATTGGCTTTTCTTGGCTTTAGCCTTGTCTTCTCCAATCTATTTCCGAACAGCAGCTTGAGTGATCTTCCAAAACACAAAAGTAACAATGTCATTCTTTTGTTTAAAAGTCTACAGAAATTTCCCCTTGTCATTAGACCACAGTCTAAACTCCCAACTGGCTGGTAAAGAACTCCAGGGGTAGCTACCTTTCCCTCCTCCTGCTCTCTGCTAGTCCACACTGAAACATGCCATTTCCTTTTCGTGGAAGAGATTATCTTTTCTCTTGCCCTCACTTTTAGTTTTCTTTTGTATTTCTCCTTAACTATTAGTTCTTCTGGGAAACCTCCTTTGCTCTACTGAATGCAATGTGAAATTCATTCATGGATTTTTTTTTTTTTTACATTTTCCTACTTAACTATTTGACGTACTGGAATATCAGTTTATGAGGGATGGGACCATTGGTGTATTCTCTATTGTATTTCCAGCTTCTGAAAAATTGCCTGATACAGAGTAAATTCCCAGTAGTTGTTCAATGTGTGAATGAATGAATAAATAAACACACAAATATCATGTCAGGTATAAAACAGTCCATTTTAAGCATAATTTTCTTAGATGCTCAGGCCTATTATTCAAAAATTATCTAAATCAATCTTACAATGCTAGTGCGTCGTCAAAAAGCATGATCCTGCTGCTCTTGCACAGTAGCCTTCCTCTGTGAATGTCTGGGGTTTTACAAGAGTTCTCTCTCCATTTTCCCACACCCAGTTTAAAGTTATTGCAACTTCCAAGAATTAAACAGGTCAAAATATAGACTATTTTAACTTTTTTCTCATCCATATTGTCCTCAACAATTTTTTCTTAATGAGAAAATAAGAAAATGCATAATGAAGACTATAGCAAAACAATGTAAGTATACCTTCAAGATCACTATCCACCCCAAGCTAGAACTAAAACAGTTCAGGGAGTTATTATTTACTTTTCAGTTCTTCCACTTTTTAAGGAACCATGGATGGAATTCAATATTCCTTATTTGTTTTACCCTGCACCCCACCCCCAATCCCCGTTATTGTCTCCATGGTTTTTTCAAGTCTCAGGTCCTAGCGTTCACTGATCATGAAGCCATCTGTAAGCTGTGCTTGAGCAACTACTGAATGCCAGAATTACTCTGAGTATTGTGGAGGGCACGAATAAGTGTGAGACATGATCCTTATCTTTCAAAGAGATGATTCTACAGAGAAAGGAAAACTAGCACATATGAAACTACTAGAGAATAACTGAATCCTAAATGCGTGATATTGACTATGAATGTTATGGGAATTCCAAGAAAGAAAAGATATTGTGGACAAGAATAGTTTTGAAAAACTTCATGGAAAAAGGGTAAAAGTGAGGTGAATATTGAAGAATATCTTAACATGGGTGTTTGGAGAGAAAGAGAAAGACATGCAGGAGGGAACAGCATTGGATAGCTGCTTAGTGCAAATCTTTTCTTTTTTCTTTCCCTGCTCATGATTCTTTTCCCACTTCTGGTACTGGTGCCATTCTTTTTGTTGTTGAATATCCTTTCCCCAAATCATAGGGTTGTAGAGGGGTTACCTGTAGCCACATCTTAAATCCAACCTTCCCACCCAAGGACTTGGTCCGAGCGTAATGCCCAGTGCCCAGTGCCCTGATGACAGTGACCAGCCCAAGGGCGTGACTTCAGGCAGGCTAATTATAGTCCACCTGGGGGATTTCATGGGTAACTGCTTGAACAGAACATTTCTCTTTTCTGTTAGGTCACTGCTGGTAAATGTAAGCCTGATGCTATCTCTGTCCACATTCTCTTCCCTTCACGATATAGAGGAAGCTTGTCTGCAGTTGGAAAAAATGAGAACACCACACAGAAAAGGAGACAGAGAGTGAGATGACCACATAGTCTCTGGGGTCCCTGAAGCCATCTGTATACATGGATTTTCTATTTCTGTGGCCAATAGATCCCTTTCTTGCTTAAGCTCATTTGAATTGGTTTCAGTCAATTTTAACCAGGTAGAAGAGTTCTGACCAAAAGAAGTAGTAGGGTAAAGGGTGGACATGGAGACATAACAGAAGTATAGAAAAGGGCCCAGTGGCGATGAGAAAGAAAGCACAGATCAAAAGCAATATCTAGAGGAAAAGTGACAGGACTTGATTGGAGGCTAGATATACCTAAGACAAAAATAAAATAGTCAAAAACTGGAAATTCAAGGGATCTGTGAACTTACTGATAGAAATGGGTGTAGTTGGAATGAGGAAGTGGGTTTGAAGGGAAACAATAGCCAAATCATGACATCTGAGTTCCTAGTAAATCGGGACTTTGTCTGTCTGTGCTCAAGTGAGATGACCCACATCACATGGTACAACAGTGTGAAATAGAGGAAAGTAATCAATTCTGCGTAATTAGATTCAGCATAATCATATTCAGTAGAATATGACAGAAAACTACAAGTATGCTTCCCCAAATAATCCTTTCTATTACTTTTTCTCTTTTCTCTTCCCATGTAAAGTCCAGGGAGAATCTCTAGCTTAGAGCTGTGGTTTTCAAAATGTGGTCAGTAACATGTGTATAACCTGGGAACATTTTAGAAATGCAAATTCAAGGGTCCAACCCTAGAACTTCAGGGGTAGGTCATCAACCTGTATTTTAACAAGCCCTGTAGTCAATGCTAATGACCACTAAGCTTTGAGACCTGCTGGTGCAGAGTATTCTCTACATGTTGGCTCCATGGCAGGTGAGATGATCTACCACTTAGTGCTATGCCTTCACACAGGAAAAATGACTCCCTTAGACAAAATTCATTTTCCTTAAATCTACTCATTCCCAAACTGCGTGTTGAGTATGTGCTATCTGCCAGGCACTGTTCCAGACTCGGAGGGCAGGGCCATGAACAACCTGAAACAGTCAGTCACAAAGCTGTCTATATGTTGGCAATAAAAATTATACTATGGAAGTGACTCCCAGAGGACCTGAGTATTGCTTAGGGAATCATGAAGATGTCCCTAAAGAAATGACATTTAAACCAAGAAAGGATGACTAGGAGTTAGTCCAGTGAAGGCCTCAGGGGATAATGTGAAGCCATTTGAGGCCCTGAAAGGGACAGGCTTGGGCACTTTCAGGGAACTAAAATCAGCCTAAATAAGCCAGCATTTATGATGGGTGTTGAAGCTGGAGAGGCAGACCTGAGAGCTCAAGCAGGCACTTGTAAATCATATTAAAGATTCTGAACTTGGCCTTGAGGGCATTTAAGAGGCCATTGAAAAGTCTAAAGCATGAGCTAACATGATATAATTCATGTTTCTTTTAATGTAATTTTTTTCCTGTAAAAAAGGCAAAGCCTGTCCCACTGTACAATGGTGGAGGTAATAGCGCGATGACTTAAATTTCTTGCAAGTTATAATTGGCTAATAGAGAAACTTTCTGTGAGTAAGGCTCTGATAAGGCTGTAAAAGAGAGTAGTTTCCATGTGGAAACTAAATGCCAGGAACAGAAACAGAAGAAGGCCTGAAAGCTTCTGCTTTGTGGCCGTGGCCGAGACCGAGCCTGCCCGTGCATGTGCAGGCAGGAGGGTGAGGGCGCAGACATCTTCCTCCCCTCCCCGGGCCCCTAGTGCTTAGGCTGTGTCTGTGTCTTTCTGTCCAGGAGATTTTCTCACCCATGACCCCATGCAGAGCTTTCATTCACTTTCCAGGCATCGTGATTGCCTCGCTGAGGATGACATCCAGGTCTGTATGTCCTCCTTGGCCTTAAGGTTTTCACTTTTAACATCTTTGTGCTGTTTCCTTTTTCATAGTTTTGTACTAATACATTATGTTAATGACAGTGGCAAAGACACAACTGTTTGGTGCTGACCTTGTGTAGTTCACTAATGCTCTCCTGCATTTCAGTGACATATGTCATTGCCTGCTGGACAGCTGACCCTGAAATGCCATTATGACCACAAAGATCCTGCCTGAAACTGAACTCATTATGTCTCTCCCAAACCTCCTTGCCTCTGATTTCATCTGCCTTTGTCAGTGATGTCAACATCTACTATCTTCCAGGTTCCAAGGTGTGGAGTTGTCCTTAACCTTTTTCTTATGCTCTCACGGATTCCCAGCACTAACCTTGTTCCTCTGTACCTGATGGAATGCTAATATGGAATGCCATTTGCTCCTTCCTTTCTTTACCCTTTATCATCCTCATCCTACTTACCTCGAAGCAGGATACTTCCACCACATCACAACTCGTGCTCCTAAATCTAGGTTCCTTCCCCAGTACACCCTCAGGGACGCTGTGACTACTCTGTACATGTCATTCTTTACCACACCTATTTTATTTAGTGGAGGCATTCTGTATTATTTTTTGCAGTGGAATCTTCTTTTCTCCTTAAAGGAATATTATGTTGAATGTCATTATATCAGAGAGATAATCACGAAGATTTTCTGGTTGAAGATGGGCTAAAGGTAGCACAGTCCCCTTGACCTGTCCTCACCTTTGGAGGCAGTCATTTTGGCACCAAGAGGCTGCCTGAGGCGGTTTGAGAACAAGGACGTACAGAACAGACCTATGCTTGTTGGACGGATGTGCATGTTTTCTTCACAATGTCTCTTTTAAAAAAAGTTTAATTGTCCCTATCAACCTATTCAAACCTTCCAAAATAGTCACACCAGTTCACACAGACTTCGTAAGTACCCTGTGTCACTCTTCATTCTTATCTGGGTCTGTGGTGTTTCCTCTGCTTCAAGTTCCTGGAACGCCATCCATGCATCTCTGCCAATCTAAACTCTACTTTTTAATCCCAGTCCCACCTATTAAAGGTCTTCCAGATTGTACTAGCTTTCAGGAATTTTTCTTTCTTCACATTCTTGCAGTATACCTCTTTTAAAACTTATCCTGTACTATCATTAACTTTCATCTTTTCAGGTGTGCATTCAGTTTCTCCCACTAGATAATAAGGGAGGAATCAATTATTTTGTCACTTTTCATCCTTGGCATCTAGTAAAATGTGCTGTCCAGGATATTTACTTAGTAGGGATAGTCTGATGATAACCCACAGCAAGAAATAATAACTACAGGCCCATCCATCTCACTTTCATTAATAGAAGTCTCAGTTAAATAACCTGTCTTTGAAAATGTTCCTCCAGAGCAGTGCTTTTAAGTTAGGAGATACAGCCACTCTGATTTTAATTGAAAGCATTACTTTTTTCTCCAACTACCATTAAGCCTACAAACAGCGTCTTTGACCATTTTTCACTAAATTATGTTGGGAGGAGATTTGAGGGATGACAACAGATAACTGCAAAGTGAGGCATTCTCAGCCTAGACTGGAAATAGTTTTATTCTATCCCCCAACATTGTAGCAAAGCCACACTGAAATCAGATTCAAAAGATTACAAGAAATTTACATCAATATACAAATCAAATGGTGTCACTTCTCTTTTAACCCCTTAGTGTGTTTTTACATGGCCCTCTCTCACTCCATCCTCATTCCCACCACCCTTCCGCCTCCCTCACCACACCTTGGCCACAGAGCTGCCTTTCATGGTCCTGGGCTGCTGATCTCCTTGCCTCCTCCTGGCTTCCTGCCCTGGAAGGTCTTCCCTGTTTTTCTCTCCATCAAAACCTGTCATCCTTTGAACCTTAATCAGTTTATCACTTTTTAAAGAGAGTTCTTCTCTGATCTCTCAGAATAGGTAAAGCTTCCTTGTTACATACGCTCAGATTCCATATCATTTGTAATTATGTGTGACTGTGTTCTGCATCATACTGTAAGCTCCAAGATGTCAGAGACTATGTGAATCTTATGCACTGTAATATTTGAAATGTCTAGACAAAGTCTGATGTATAATATATGACTGAATGCATAAATGAATTTTATGAAGGGCTACCTTCTAAGACATTCAGAGATACAAGCTGCTATGATACTATTTACATCCAGAGCGTAATTGTCCTTCCTGTCCTGCCCTTCACGGACATGAGCATCATTCTCTGGATCACGTGAGTCACATGAAATATACACAAGTTCTATAAAGTAACTTCAGCTTCACTCAAAACTAGCCCAACAACCAAGCATTATGCAACAAAAACTTCACCTACTGTGAAACAGAATTTAACCAACTTAAATGACTATGTATAATATAAAACTTTTCCTGTAATTCTTTTTAACAATAAGTTATTTTGAAAATTTATACAGTTGGGTAAAAAGTGTAAGAAGGTGCTAGTCTCATAGCTGTGAGATGCCTGCATGCTGAAACCTTGTAATACATGGTTAGCGTTAAAGTGATGTGGTCTCTTTCCCCCTGAAGGCTCCAGTGGCCCCACTGACGTGTCCATGACTCATTTCTGTGTCCTTTCGCTCTTGAGTTACCCTGCTGAGTCAGACAGCTGGTGAACACATTAGCACCAACAGCAGAGGAGACTTTTCTGATACAAAAATCTGAACTTAAAAAACCCAAGCCTTGAATATCCACATTTCCTTTTTTTCCAAATTTCCTGTCAGGGTGCTAAGAGTTCACCAAATTTGCATTGAAGAGTCCAAATTTCACACATTCTCACTCATATTTCCTCAACTAGCCTTGTTTTAACTAAAATGGGTATAAGACTCAAGTGGCCTGTCAGTCCATTTACCAGAAAAAATGATCATTATTCAATTAAAAGGATGGAAAAGGAGAAATCTGATTCTATTCTGGGACAACTCTTAAACCAGTGGATACTTCCACATCCAATCTTTTCTCATTTTATCACCTACAGACAATCAAATAACAGCCTGAATAAATGTTATGTTCTGAGAGTAGGAGTCAATCACAACCCTAACTCACAGCGGGAAGAAATATGTTTTGTCGGCACCAAGTCTTTCTCTGTGGGGACTGACTTGGATACTTTTAAATGGTCAGACCTGTCAGAGTAGGTGCAGGCGGCTTCCGAACGGAGTCACTCGCGTGGTCCCTGCATCAGCCACACACTTGCCAGCTTCTGTTACTGCCAATGTTTCAGTGCTGGAATCTGCTTCTGAAAGCCTTTTCTTGATTCCTGTATTTTGCCTAAGTCTGTGCAAGGGCTGAGGGTCCCTGCGCGTGTGCTCTCAGGACTCCTTGGGGCCTCCTCGTCCCCAGGGGTCCGCTTGGCAGTGGAAGGTTGCGTTCTCGGTATCTTGTGCCTTTTCCTCCGCAGAGATTTAAAGAGCGACTCTGACGTTTGATCAGCTCTTGTTGCTTTTACCTCTGGATCCCGAATCTACCAGAATTAGGAGCAGAAGATCCACCCAAGTTTTCACACGGTTTATTATTATTTCTCCTTCTCCTTCATGACAGTTGGAATTTCACTCGGGCTCCTCTTTCTGCTTAAATTCAGAGACTCTCGTTCGTGGCAGATGAATCTGAAGATCTGCATAAAGCTCACACCACTGGGGGCTTGTGATTTGGAGGTGAAAATCATTTCTTTTCCTTTTTATTTGCTCTTCTGCATGCTCATATCTCTCAGAGGCCTTTCTCCTCCTTCTAGACCTCTGTTTTACTGATTTCTTGCCAGACTCCTTCCTAGCAGGGCTCAGCACCATGACAGGGGTGCAGTGCTCAAATGTATGTTCTGGCATGTTATGCAAGATGGCAGATCTAGACGAAGCAGCAGGCAAAGGATGGGAAGTGGGAATGGAGAGGAAAGCCATGAGAAAACAGAGAGAAAGAATGATGAAAATGATAGCACGGACCAGAAATTGATAAATAAAAATCAAATGAAGAAAATGCACTAAAGGAAAAAAAATGAGCCAGTATGAGTTGCCCATGGACAATGCAAGGCAGAGGCAAGAAACACACAGTCTCCGAATATAAGCAAGAGTGCAAAACACGGTCTAAAAAATATTGAATAAGATTTGCTGAGCACTTACCTGCAGATGTCCTGAGTAGATGGACAGACAGACAACCTTGACTGGCTCCTGGGGGCTGTCCCTGTTGTTGGGCTGCTTGCCTGGAGAAACAAGTTAGACAGTTTGGCGTCTTGGTTAAGGTAATACATGGTCGATATCTTGCTTTTTTTCCACATATTTAAAAAATTACAACAAATGTGGCTGCCGGTCATGTCGCACATAACGCAGCTCACAGAATATAGGAAGTTAGAGGGTTCGTTTTGCAAAAGTAAAACTTATTTGAGGAACTTGGAACAGCTGAGATGCTGTACCACTTTGCCGTTGCTTCATTTGTGAGAGAGGAAGATGATTCCACAAGTTTCTATTCTATTTCCTGTGAACATTTGAGTAGAATGGTTCAGTTTGCCCTGGAAGTAAATGGGTAACACTTTAAGGGACTATTATGCGCCTAGGATGATAATAGCCTGGGAAGCCTAACTAATCAAATAGCCGTTAGATAGCTGGAGACTGTCTGATGTTAACATTAAGTCACATCAAGGCCCCATAAGAAAATATATTTAAAAACACTTTGTAATATTTAAAAGCCTACAGATATTACTATATTATTATCTCATCACTGAAACTAGTAAAATCTATCACATTATTGACTTTCATATCTTTTAACCCTGTGACCTTATAAGCCTGTGAAAAAGAGAGCCTGAAATGGTTCAGATTGCTTCCAAAAGTTGATTTCACTAAAATCCCACCTTTGAAATGTAGCATTTTCTTCACTCTATTTGACTTCTTTTAACCTGTTGTATTTAATACAGCTCATGATGATAAATCAAAAGATGGAATTAATTGAGAATTTACTGTGGGCCAGCCATGTATGTGGCTTTTTCTACTGTCTCTTTAATCCTTACAACAAATAAGATCTTAAGTGGGAAATAGTAACTAGTAGTTTTGAGTAAGTAATTTTCATATGTTCATTTATTAATACTCACAAGAAATACCATGTGGTAAACACTAATTATTTCCATATCAAAGATGGGGAAGCTGGGAAGTTGGTGCCGCTCCTTATGAGTAGGGGCTGGAGCGGCTGTTTGGATGAGGACTCTCGCTCGTCCTCCTGTTATCCACTTACAGTTCTCCCTTACAAGGAGGAAGCCAAGTGAGGCTTAGGGCCAGAGTCAGACCAACCTGGTTACACAGATGATATATAAAATTTTGTCATCAAGAAACACCATTAAAAGTAGAAAGATTAACCCCAAATTCAAGAGTAGCTCTAAAAATTCCCATACCCTGGGATCCAGAGACAGAGGAACCAACTGCAACTCCAGAGGTCCGAAAAACTCTCAAGAGGAGCTATGATAGGCTGAATAATACTCCCCACTCCTCCCTCAAGGTGTCAACATCCAAATCACTGGAATTTGTGAATATGTTTCCTTACATGACAAAAGGGACTTTGCAGATATTAAATTAAGTACCATGAGATGGGGAGATTATCCTGGATTATCTTGGTGAGCTAAATGTCACCATGAGGATCCCTTTAAGAGGGAAGCAGTAGAGTAGGGACAGAGAGAAGAGGGAGGAATATGCTATGCTGCTGGCTTTGAAGATGGAGAGAGGGGGTCCTGACCAAGGAATGCAGGCAGTTTCTAGAAGCTGGAAAGGCAGGAAAATGGGTTCTCTCTTAAAGTCCCCAGAAGAATGAAGCCCTGCTGACACCTTGATTTTAGCTAAGTGAGACCAATGTTTGACTTCTGACCTCCAGAATTATAAGAGAATAAAACTGTATTGTTTTAGACCAACAAGTCTGTGGTAATTCATCACAGTAGTCATGGGAAACTAATATGGGGGTGACACTTCAGCTAATCTTAAAAGGCAAGTAGGAGTTATTAAAGAAGAGATTAAATGTATCCTAGGCAGAAAAACAGTTGCCAAGAGGGAAGGCTGGCATTCTCAACACACTCCAATAGGCTGAGTTACATCTACACACTTCTGACTTACAATTTTCTGATTCTTTATTAATTCATGGACATTGTGTATTTCTAAAATCTTTGAACATCGTCTTTAAGCACCAGTTCATGTTTGATATCTCCTTCAATATTTGTATCAAAACTCACTTATTTCAAGTTTTTTTTAATTTGGATTAACTTCATCTCTGCAATTTTTACAAAATATGAGCATTTCTGTCCTCTACACAGTAAGCAATAAGTTTCACTAGATTGGGCATGGCTATTCCATATATATCCACTGATAGTAGCAGGGAAATCACTGAGTAAAGGCTGTGCCTGAAGTCCACTGCTCATTCTCTTTAAAAAAAAACAAAAGCAACACATCCCAAAAGCAACCTCAAATCACTGATATTATTATGAATGTGAACTACAATATTTTGAGCATAATAATATATATCTATGGCTAGTTAATGACGTGTCAAAGTCAATTCTATGAAAATGTTGAATCAGACTTAATCATAATAAACAAATTTTATAGACTCACAATTCTGAGAAAATGTATTGTCTAAAATGAGAGAATGATTTATCTATGAATAGTAACAGCGAACATGAAAAAACATGCAGCTTTCCTTTGGATAGTTTTTTGGTGCCCTCTGACACTGAGTCAAGTAGCGTTTATGTCTACAACCCTTAAGTATTTTGCAAAGAATGAAGTCATTCCTTGTTGCCCATCAAGAATCTTCAAGTAGCTCATATCCGATATTAATTTATACATGTTGAGTTTGCTAGTGGGCTGCTGTAGCATATGCTGTTAATGATTAACTTTGGGCACTAGAAAGCTCACTTTGGCAGCTGAGAATTGGAAGGTCCAGAACTGACTATCGTAATTCCTAAAAAGAACTAAGATTTGAGTTTTCCGGGATACAGCAGAATCAAGAAAAGGAATATTTTAAGCAATGTAATCCCAACTGGTTGTTTTAGTTTTAAGTATGACAAAATTTATTTGAAACATAAGTTGAAAAAACTAACAGGGGTAAACATCTAGGAAAATTCTTTAATAAAGCTAAGTGGGATCAGAGGTTAGAGCATCTTTACCAGATATCAAAGCACAGCATAAATCATCAGAAAGTTAAAGAACATGTGGGTGGCAAAAGAAAGGATACGTTATTAGAATAGAATCTATTATCTATCTATCATCTATCTATCTATCTATCTATCTATCTATCTATCTATCTATCTATCTATCACCTATCTATCCTTCTACATGATAGTACATAATAAAGCTGCATTTCAAATAAGTGGAAAAGGCCATGTTACTAAGTACATAATGTAGGGAAAAATGACTTATGATTTGGGAAACTATAAAGCTGAATCCCTTCCTTAGTGCTTACACTAAATTTCAGGTGTATTAAAGACTTAAATTTACCATAAAAGTTGAGAAGGAACCTAATTGAATATTTTTATGATGTATTTTATGAAATGGAAAATTTATATAGGAAAAGACAGATAAGCATAAAAAATTTAAACTTCTAATTAGTAAAAAAACAACATACAGTCACACATCAATACTACCCCAAAGAAAACTCAAAGCCATAAATAATGCCATCTTTCATAACATGTATGATCTCCAGACGGTTAATTTCTCTAGTATTCAGAGATATTTTACAAGTCAGGAAAGAAAAGTTGATTGACCTTAGAGGGAAAATGAGTAAAACACACAAAGAGGTGTTCAAAGAGAAGGAATTAACTAGGCCAAAAGCCATGTGTAAAAAGATGCTAAATCTCAATAACCAAACAAATGCACATTCAGTTAACAATATTTCCTTTCACTTATCAGATCAGCACATTTAAAAAAGATTGATAGATGGAGAGGGGAAAAAGATGGCAGAGAAGGAAGGCATGGCAGAAACCTCCTCCCATATAAACACCAAGGAAACAACTACAGCAAACACAACTAACTTGAAGACTGCAGAACAGACCACCTACACCTGGTGAAGAAGAGAAGACCACACAGAGAAGGGTAAAGTGGCAGAGCCAAGGTCAATAGGGACCCAAGACCTTCCTCCCAATCCCAGCCCACAGGTGGGAGGAAAAGACACAAAGTGGGGAGGGGATAGGCTTTCAGGAATTCTGCACACATGGCTCTTGAGATCTTGGAACATGAGTCCACATTGCATTGGATTCTAGTGATTAGTGGGCTGGACACCAGGGAAAGTTGGAGCTATATGGGAGGCTGAGACTCCAGCTGCTTGTCGAGGACAAGAACATTACATCAGTCCCACTGAGACCCAAAACAGAGACAGCAGTTTGGAAGATTTTCCAGCAGCGGGAGTGGTGCCAAGAAGGTGATGGTGGACAGAGCTCTCTAGAGAAGACAGGGCAGGTGGATGACACTTCCCCAGCCCTTCCTTGGCCCTAAAAGTCAGACACTCTTGAGAGCCCCCAAAGCTCCATCCCTTTTGCTGGCAGCTCA
The DNA here is from genome assembly GCA_029783875.1 of Phataginus tricuspis. Classification (NCBI taxonomy): domain Eukaryota; kingdom Metazoa; phylum Chordata; class Mammalia; order Pholidota; family Manidae; genus Phataginus; species Phataginus tricuspis. The sequence goes on along the minus strand of JAQQAC010013566.1, from coordinate 2,077,889 downwards.
GCCCTGAGGCACTTTTTTACACAACTGCCCACCTGCCCAACTGGCCCAGTAGCAGTCAGAATTTGCTGCCTGGCCAGCAGAGGGAGGCTCTCCCAGCTTTCTTGGCCCTGTCTCAGTCCAACTAAGGAGATGCCTAGATGGCCCAGCTCTGAGAGCTCCTTTCTTTTCACAGGTAGCCTAGCCTGCTCCACTACCAGGAGTAGGCAAACATGCATGCCCTGTTGCTAATGTGTGACTGTCCACCACACAACTTGTCACTGTATGACTACCCTGCCCACCCATTAGCTGGGAGCGCTGCCAACTCTCCAGGACAGCAGAGGGCGACCCCTAGCAGAAACGCAACTGCTGTGCTCACAAAGGGCCATCTGAGGCAAACTGCCCTCAATTGCGAGACAAGATACACCACTGTGGGCAGACAGTCAGGAAGAGGGCCCTTCCCAGAGCCCACCAACAGCAACTGGAGCTCCACCACAAAGGAGAACCAGGCACTGGACAATGAGAAGTCTTGAGCTTCAGAAACAATCAATGAAATTGATATTAGAGAACAGGAAAACAATGAAGCTGAGGAACAGAGTGGAAAAAATCTCTAGAAACAGGAGGATGCTAAGAGAGTTGTGTGACAACTCCAAACGAAACAATATTCACATAATATGGGTGCCAGAAAGAGAAGAGAGAAAGGTACAACAAGTCTATTTGAATAAATAATTGTTGAAAACTTCCCCAATCTGGGTAAGGAAATATACACCCAAATCCTGGAATCACAGAGAGCTCCTAACAAAAGAAACCCCAGGAAGACAACACCAAGACATATAATAATTAAAATGACAAAATTAAAGATAAAGAGAGGGTACTGAAAGCAGCTAGAGAGAGGCAAAAAATTTCTTATAAGGGAAACCCCATCAGGCTATCATCAGATATCTCATTAGAAACTTTACAGGGCAGAAGGGAATGATATAAAACATTTAATGAAGTCAAACAAAACCAAGAATAATCTACCAAGAAAAGTTATCATTTAAGATTGAAGGAGAGATTAAAAGTTTCCCACATAAGCAAAAGCTGAAGAAACTTACCACCAGTAAACCAGCCTTACAGGATATGTTAAAGGAACTTCTGTAGCAGATGGCTTCACAGCTGAATTCTACCAAAATTTAAACAAGAGCTAATACCTATCCTTCTCAAAGTATTCCAAAAAGTAGAAGAGAAGGGAATACTTCCAAACTCATTCAATGAGGCCAGCATCACTTTAATACAAAAACCACACAAAGACAATACAAAAATGAAAATTATAGACCAACATCCCTGATGAACATAGATGGAAAAATCCTCAAAAAATATTAGCAAACTAAAATAAAAAGTACAACAAAAGGATCATTCATCACTACCAAGTGAGATTTATTTCAGGAATATAAGGATGGTACAATATTCATAAATCAGTCAACATCATACATCATATTAACAAAAAGAAGGATAAAAACCACATGATCTGCTCAACAGATGCTAGAAAAGCATTCAAAGAAATTCAACATCAATTTATGATAAAAAAACAAAGTTGGCATAGAGGATATGTACCACAACAAAATAAAGGCCATATACGACAAACCCACAGATAACATCATACTCAATGGAGAAAGGCTGAAGCTTTTCCTCTAAGATCAGTAACAAGACAAGGATGTTCACTCTCACCACTTATTCAACATAGTACTGGAGGTTCTAGCCATGGCAATCAGACAAGATAAAGAGATAAAAGGCATCCAAATTGCTAAGGAGGTAGTGAATCTGTCATTATTTTCAGATGACATGATACTGTATATGGAAAATCCTAAAGACTCCACCAAAAAACTATTAGAACTAATAACTGGATTCAGCAACATTGTAGGATACAAACTTAATACATAGAAATTGTTGCATTCCTAAATACTTACAATGAACCAGCAGAAAGAGAAATCAGGAAATCAATTCCATTTACAATTACATCAAAAAGAATAAACTACCTAGGAATAAACCTAATCAAGGAGGTGAAAGGCCAGTACTCTGTAAACTATAAGACACTAATGAGAAAAATTAAAGAAGACACAAATAAATGGAAATTATCCCATACTCATGCAAAGGAAGAATTAGTATTGTCAAAATGGCCATCCTACTCAAAGCAATTGGCAGATTCAATGTAATTCCTATCAAAATACCAATGACATTTTTTAATGAACTGAGCAAATAATCTTAAAATTCATATGGAACCATAAAAGACCCCAAAAAGCCAAAGTAATCCTGATAAAGAATAACAAAGCTGGAGATATCAGGCTCTGTGACTTCAAGCTATACCACAAAGCTACAGCAATCAAAACAACATGACACTAGCACAAGAACAGACCTGTAGATCAATGGAATAGAATAGAGAGCCCAGATATAAATCCATGCATATATAGTCAGTTAATATATGGTAAAGGGCCCATGAACATACAATGGGGAAAAGATAGTTTCTTCAATAACTGGTGTTGGGAAATTGACAGCTATGTATAAGTGAATGAAACTGACTCTCTAACTCCATACACAAAAGTAAACTCAAAATGGATTAAAGACCTAGATGTGAGACATGAAACCATAACTCTTAGAAGAAAACATAGGCAAGATCTCTTAACATAAATGTGAGCAATTTTTTCCTGGACACATCTCTTTTGGCAAGGGAAACAAAATAAAAAATGAACAAGTGGAACTACATCAATCTAAAAGGCTTCTGTACAGCAAAGGACACCATTAGCAGAACAAAAAAGCAACCTACAGTATGGGAGAATATATTTGTAAATGATTTATCTGATAAGGGGTTAACATTCAAAATATATAAATAACTCATAGGTCTCCACACCAAAAAAAACATGATTTAAAAATGGGCAGAGGACCTTAACAGACATTTTTCCAGAGAAGAAATATAGATGGCCAACAGGAACATGAAAAGATGCTCCACATCCCTAATCATCAGGGAAATGCAAATCAAAACCACAATGAGATATTACCTCACATCAGTCAGAATAGCCTTTATCTGAAAGACAAGAAATAACAAGTATTGGTGAAGATGTGGGGAAAAGGGAACCTTCCTACACTGTTGGAGGGAATGTAAATTGGTGCAGACACTGTGTAAAGCAGTATAGAGATTCCTTTAAAAACTAAAAATAGAAATACCATATTACCCAGTAATCCCACTTCTAGAAATTTATCCAAAGAAAACAAAATCCCTTATTTGAAAAGATATATATACCATGATGTTTATTGCTGCATTATTTATAATAACCAAGTAATGGAAGCAACCTAAACGTCCATCAATAGATGAATGGATAAAGAAGAGGTGGTACATATACACAATGGAATATTATTTAGCCATTAAGAAAAAAGAAATCCTGCCATATGCCACAACATGGATGGACCTAGAGGGTATTATGCTAAGGGAAATAAATCAAGTAAAGAAAGTCAAATTCCACATGATTTCACTTATTTGTGGTATATAAAAACAAAACAAAACAAAATGAACAAAATAGCAGTAGACTCACAGACACTGAGAAGTGACTGGTGATTGGGTGGTTGGGGGATAAAAGGGCACAAAAATTCTCAATCATAAGGTAAATTGGTCATGGGATGATAGTGCAGCCTGGAGAATAGAACCAATGATTTGGTAATACCTTCCTGTGTTGACAGGTAGTAAGTAGCTGCACTAGTGGGTGTGAGGGTTTAATAATATGAGTAACTGTTTAACCACTGTGTTTTATTCCTGAAACCAATATAAGATTCTATATTAATGATACTTCAATAAAAAAAGAATTGAAAATACCCCATTTTAACTGAGGTGGGAGAAACTTAGTATTTCCATATAGTGCTGAAGTAATTATAAAGTGGCAAAAGTTATTTGGAAAGCAGTGTGGTAAACTCATTAAAATAGAAAATATCTATGCTATTTATGTCAGAAAGTTCATTCATGAGAATCAATTTTGTGAAAAAATTTGCACAGTTGCCCAAAGATATGTTCATTATAACAATGCTCATTATACCATTATTTATAACAATAAGAAATTGGAAATGATCCCAATGTTTAGTTATTTACGATGAAGTACATAAGCCATGAAAAAGAATAAGTTATACCACACTCGTGGACACACAAACTCTCACACACACATTTGAAGGATATAGTTTTAAGCCAAGTTTCAAAACTATATATAGTATGATCTCATTTGGGTAAATAATTCCTTCATGATACATGTTAACATACGAACAGGACACATTTGGAGGAGTTTACATCCAGACATTAACAGTGATTATCTTTGTGAGGTAAGATTATGAGAAACCTTTATTTTTCTGGTTATATATTTGTGTAATTTTTTAAATGTTTAATTTTTAATAAAAGGAAAAATAAAATTTTGATCATATGAATGATGTCAAAAATGACAACTGTTAATATCAAGAATTAAGATTTGTGTTTTTTCCCTCCAGTAATTACGTGATAAGTTCATTGCTTATTTAGCTTCTTTGAGCTCCGTTTCCCTCCTTCAGTTAAGTGTTGTCAACATGACTTCTACATAAAACGCTTGTTAGGAGGATGACATGAAATCATTGAACAGATAACTACTTTGTACAGTGTCTAAGAGTTGTAATCTTGAAATATTAGAATTCTTTTTATTCATTCCTAGTAAATCATGTTCTCTCCCCACAATGGATTCAATTGTATTCCGTCATTCAGAGAGAAGGCACATAATAATAGCTGCCTGAGGTCAGTGATTCTCCATCCTAGCTAAAAATTAGATTCACTGGGGAAGTTTTTGTTTTTGTTTTTAAATACCTCTACCTCAGCTGTGTCTGTCAGATCAGCTTCTCAGCAGGCAGGGCAGTGCCTAGGACAGTGCAAGAGGCAGGCCGAGGGACTGGAACCCGTTTCCCATTCACTGCCCAGTGTGGGGCAAGGATATCCAGGTGTCTCCTGTGCTTCTGTGAGTGCGTGAGAGCTAACGGACTATTAGCCTGTGGAAGGAGGCAAGGTCACCAGAGTTAAAGTTAGTGTGACTTTATAACAGTGGGCCACAGAAAAGACTGCCCAGGCAAGAGGGCTGGTAATGCCAGTGAAGACCTAAATGGGTTGCAAGGTCAGAGCCCTGCTTGACTATAACAGAGGCAGTTAGCAGGTCCACCAGCCCTGCTAGACAACAAGTCTGGTAAAAACCTATAGTTTAGAACTGTGAATAGAGGTGCCTGTTCCTCTGTATTCCAAAAACTGAAGGGAAATGGGAAGAAACCTTGAAAGATTAGATGTGATTCCATTCTGAACTGGTAGAAACTGAAGTATCTTTTTGAAAAAAATCAAATATTTCCACATCAGCAGTAAAGGGATTCAAGAAGAAGATAAGGGGACTGAGATTACTTTTAGAAAGCCATGTTTTCCCTCCTATATTGTGCAAAATTTACCATACTACAAGCAAGGGGCCATGTGGGATTCCTAAGAAACTATGTGGCAAACATTTGCACCATTGGCTGATGACAAAATGTAGATGTAGAAAAAAGTGATCTTGAAGTTGAGTCTATAACCCTGTGGATTAGAAATGATGCATAAAGAAAGACACAGGCCAAGACAGCTGAAAGTAGAGAAAAGTGGCATGACAAGTTGCCTTAATGCATCTGTGGCACACCATGTTTTGGAAGGAACTGAAAATCTTTCTAAAAAGGGAAAAATAAATCTACCTTTGACAATTCATAGTATTAGAGGAGAGGCTTAGAACAAGGTTAGATTCTCTGGGTATGTCTAACAGGGAAGCTGCAATCAATGGCGTAGAATCTCACTTGCCTTGAGAGGCCCTGAGAGGCAAGCAAGTGGAGCTGCACCTGTCTGCAGGCGCCAAGCTCAGCCAGCCTGCATGTCCTATTGCAACAGACAGCTGAAAACAGAGATGGGACCGTGACTGCCAGCAGGAAGGCATGGCACAAAATTTGGTTAAAAGTACAGCTCATGTGACTTTCCTCTTCTCAAAAGTCTATTGATATAGATCAGATCCAAGAAAAGTTTTGGCAGCTGTCAAGGTTGATTAAGGCTCATTCGGAGAGAAGGACCATCTCTTGGGGGAATGCATAGGGACCGTTCTGTGAAGAAGTTGAAGACCCATCACAGTACCCAGGCTACCTACTAAAGTGTAGGCATTCTAGGGGCTGGATAGAGAAACAGATTCAGGCAGTTGTCTCTGATACCCTGCTCCATGTCCCTTTAGTTCACTTCTGATAGGAGCAGCTCTGGCGAATAATTCTTTCTGAGTGCCGACTGACCTGATGGCGACAACGTCCCACCAAGTGGATACTGCTTAGTTTCTCCTTTCTCCTCCGTGGGAGCCCACTTGGCCTTGCACAAGCCTGAATGCAGGGGAGTTAATGCCTTTAGGGAAAAACTTCAAACTCTATAGGGGCCCGAAGCTTGTGGATAAATCCTTCTGTCCCCAAGATAGAAAATTCTGAGAGACATTTTGGATATTTCTCAGGAGTTCCATTAGAATCAAGCTCCCCAAACTGACTTCAAAATACACACTTCAATTGATGTTTTGCCCATCGTTGTCTCATGTTCCCTAATCCCACATTAATGATTTCCAGGATGACTTATGAAATATACCAACTTCTCCAAAAGTCTTATCACCAGTACCGTTTTGAGGGGAACCCAAACTGAAAGATAGTTGATATCAGAAATAGTGTAAGAAGGCAGATCCACAGAATTTAGGATCTGGGTCATTCATGGTCATGTATAACAGGGAACCCATTGCTGGTGGTAAATGGGTAGGTGACAATGCTAGAGAGCTGTGGCCTCACAGTTTCTGGGTTGGCTGAGGCACAGGTGGACAGAGACGCACGGTAGCTCTAGCATTTGCATAGTGAGGCTCAATAGTAAACACAAGGGTCTGTGCTTGCCAGCATTTCAACTGCCCCGGAACCCTCTGTGCAAGGAAATGGAAGGTCCCGCTTGGCCAAACATAGCCAAGGGCACTTGTAAAAGCCTGTGGGCAAGTACACCCCAAAGTGTAGAGATGTTTCCCCCAGGCAGCCCTCAAGCAGAAGGGGGCAGATGCCAGGGGAAGAGGGCACCTGCCCCTAATCTTTCAGATAGTCAGTTCTTGGAGACATTTTTACATTTCATAGGCGGTCCTGGTAGAATCAAGCCCTATTACTACATCAGTGCCATCTTTACTACACACTTCTATTGGCTTCTCTGCCTTTTCTGTCTCATTCCCCATCTGCCTCACTGCTGCTGCCTAGGAATGCTTCCTAAACAAACTAACATCAGATAAATCGGGTGGTTGTTGCCATTGCGCCTGCAGCCTGGACGGTCTCCCAAGCTCCTGCAGCTGTTATGTGTTCGCCATTGCCTGAGTCCTCTATAGCACGTCTGGTGTCCAATCTAACTCTTATTGCTAGATCACATTCCCGCTCTTGGCCCTTCCCTTAGTATGATGATATGATGCAGTTAATTGTCCAGAAACAGGAAAATAGTCTCACAATTCTCACTGCCTCCCATTTTTCTCCATTTTTATCTGTGTTCCAAAGAGCTCTGAGATTTATCTTCCTAAGGTACAGGACAGTAATTTCCTTTGCCTTATCAAAAGGTTTCAGTGGCTCTTGACTACCTAATAAATTAAGTACAAAGAAGACCAGTTGGGATGTTAGGGCCTTTCGGTTCTGCATCCCACCTACTTTTCTGCTTATAAACTTTAGTGACTCCTCTTAATTCTTGGTTTCCAGCAAAACCAAGCTTATCTTTTGTTAGCAAATATGTTCCATAATTTTATTTCTATGCCTTTCCCTGTAGAGAAAACAGCAAGAGCAAAGGTTTGGAATTTTCTTCACTTAATTTTTCCAGTTTTATGTTCAGCCATTTTCCTTTGAACCTCAAGAGCCTTTTGTAACTTCTCTTTTGGTATCACCTTTGCTGTAGTATTTATTTTGTCATCCATGCTCCCGTCTCAACCATTTCCACACTGTCACAATGACCTACAGTTAATCTTCAATTTTGTTTCATTACAAGACTGAGAAGAGAGGCCACATTTTACCCATTTTGGAAATCTTCATAGTGTCTTGTATGTAGCAGGTAGCTAATAAGAGGTTTGGGGTTGAAGTGAGCTTGGTAATAGTGAAATGGGTTGAAATGAGCTTGGTAATAGTTGGACCTAGTTGAATCAACCTTGGTAAATCCTGACCTGATTGCTGTGGGGACAGAGATGACAATCACATCACAGGGAGCCAGGAAGAAAGGGCTCCACTCTCCTCTGTAAAAGTGGCGATTCTGCTCTGTAAAAAAATGAATGACCTGAGGCCAAAGTTTTAAATAATTCTTGAAGCTCTTTCCTTGGACTTTGGAGTTAAAAAGCATATCAAGTGAAAGATGCATTTTGTTCTCTTTTAAACAGTGATTCCTATTTAACAAATGATGTAACTGTACTGTGTACAGAAAAGTATGTCTTTCAACAGTTTTTAAGCTGGCTGGTCTGTTTAAAAAGAAAACATGGTAATTGAGGATAAAAATGAATTAAAATCAAATGCATGGCCCTATTCAGCATCAATGAAATTGTTTTAATTTGCTAGTTGGTATATTATGAGAGCTTGATAATTTTTTCTTCCTTTAATAGGTGTAAGATTGAAATGTGGTTGTGGAGGGAAAAAAATAACAATTGGCTGGATGAGCAGAATAATATGTTCTTTCAAATGAAGCATTCTTTGTAATGGCTGTTTATTTCAGATGATTACATTGTACACTGCATTCAAATGGGAAAAACAAACAGGAGGCCAGCCACACTAATTTTATCAAAGTTATTTATATCAGCAGTATAATTAAAGGCAGTAATTTCAAATTAGGTTTTCTGAGAATCCATTTATAGGCAACACAAGGCAACTTGTCTCTATGGCATCTAGACCATGATTGTGCTCTGGGGGCAATGTTAACTATTGCCAATTGACTTTGGCATTTTGAAAATTAATTACTGTTTCAAAAGATGCTAAAGCTCTTGCCTCCTGCTGCCCTGACCAGTTTCGATCCACTTCACTAGATGAGTCCAATATATAATTTACGGATACCACAAAGAAAAATCATGCATAATCATTTACAAATGGCTTCTTTTATTTAGTAGTATATTAATAATACCATATGAAGAATGATTCTAGAACTTCAGATGGGAAATGCTATTGCAGAACCTTCTTTTAAAATAAAAAAGCCTCCATTAATCTCAGTAGTAGTTCATGTGTAGACATGTTGAAGAGCTAAGTATTAAATGAAATATTAAACTTGCTCTAGGGAACAGATACAGGCCAAAAGCTGAAAGACTCTTTTTGATTGTGAATATGATATTTAATGACTAAAAAATAAATTTAGAGAATGTATTTATGTAACCTCAGGGCTAAAGGAAAGTTCATAAAGGTAACCTGATCTAACCCCCATCCGGCGCTGTTACTCCACTTACAATGTTTTCAGTAGGTGATGGCCAGTAACAGAATTTACTGCCTCCTGAGAACATCCCTTGCATTTCTCTAACTCTGTCATCTAACTGCATCATCCTAACATCACACTGAAGTCAGTTTCTCTGTAGTTTCCAGCACTACTTCTAGTTTTACCTTCCAAAGCTACAAGTAATTTACCTAGTCCCTGAGTCTTTCTTCTATATCAGAAGGTATGCTTATTTATTGATGATCATTTCTATTTTATTGATAATTATATAAAGTGTATTCTTGCACCCTAACCTCTTATGCAATGTGTTTGGAAAAATACATATATATATATATCTGATTTTATATACAAGTTTGGAGTATAATTTGGAGCAGTAAGTAATTAGTTTTATTGGAAACAGCCAATGATAAATCTATAAAGGAAGATTTTTTTAAATGATGGACTTCAATGTTAGGTTAAGTAGTGTTCTACATTATTTGATGTACAATCAGTGAAGGTTCTAATTAGGAGATAAGGATGATGAGTGTCCTTAAAAGTATATTAAAAAATGGAACTTAAAAAGTTCCACCTATGAGAGCACCCCAACTATAAAATACATACACATTCATCAATGGGGCAGAACAGAGGCCAGAAATAGACTCATAAATAGGTTCAACTGATTTACAACTAAGGTGCCAAAGCAATCCAATGAGGGAAGGAACATCTTTCAAAAAAATGGGAACAAATAGATGTCCACAAGGAAGAAAATTCATCTTAATCTTCACCTTACAGCATATTAATAATTACTTAAATGTTTCATTCAAAACAACAAAAAAACTCTAAATCTATAGAACTATGAGAATAAAATATGGAACAAAGTGTGGCCTTAAACTAGGAAAAGATTTTCCAAATGAGACAAAAACCACAAATCATAAAATAAATCATTGTTAAATTAGACTTTATATATATTAAAAACCTTTTCTCTTAGAAAGGCATTATAATGAAAGAGAACATGCTAGGTACACATTGGATAAAGAGCTCATATCCAGAATATACAGCGATTTCTTGAACTCTTATAACTCAGTAATAAACAAATACCAATAAAAGTGGCTGAAGAGTTAGCAGCAACTGGAAAAAAGATGTAAATTTCCAATGAGCATTTGAAAAGATGCTCCAGTTCAGTTATCATCAGTGAAATACAAATTAAAGCCACAATGGCATACCACTGTATGCCTATTAGAATGGCTACAATTAAAAATACAATATCAAGTACTGGCAAGTAGGCAAAGCAACTGGAACTTAAATCCATTGCTGGAGGAAAGGCAACAAGGAAAATCATTTGGCAGTTTCACATTAAGTTAAATATACCTACCATATGACTTAGCTATTCTATGTATTTACCCAAGAGAAATGAAATCATATGTCCACACACACCCACACTTGTGTGCAAATGTTTATAGTAGTTTATTCATAGAAGGCCCAAACTGTAAACAATCCAAATCTCCATTACTAGGCAAATGGATAAACAAAATGTGGTATATTCTTGCCTTAGATTAATATTCGGCAATAAAAAGGAACAAACTATTGATACATGAAGCAATATTGATGAATCTCAAAATAATTATACTGAGTGAAAGAAGCCTGTTACAAAAGTAAATATACATCTCTATCTCACTTTTAAAATGCAAACTAATCTTTAGGGATGTAAAACACATCAGTGGTTGCTAAGGTGGAAGGAGGGATGGCTTGACTCCTTAGGAGTCTAAAGAATCTTTGGGAGGTTCATAGAAGTATTTTATACTTGCAGAGTTTTAATATGAAAAGTTGTGAATTAAACAATTTAAAGGGATGTATTCTATTCTATTTGTTTGAGCTAGAACAAACTACATTCAGTTTAATGTGACAGTATTGTGAAACATGGGTTGAGATAGGAAAAGACAGACCAGAGGCCACGGAAGCAAACAATATGTTTATATTCAAGGTAAGACATTATTAATATAGAGTATGATAAAGGGAATACAATTAAAAGCAGGGAAGGACAAAAGCATGAGGAAAAAGGGAGAGAAATGAAGAGAAAGTTAAGGAAGAACATCAAAGTTGAGAATGGAGAAACATTTGGAAAGGAAAAAGCTGAGAGGTCAGAAAAGGAGCAAAGAAAAAGGAAAAAAAGAACATGAAATATAGAAAAGAGTGAGGAAAGGAAAAAAATACATTCATTTATACTATATGTTACAGAAAGGAATCTGGGTATCTGTGGTTTTGAAAACAATGCATTTTATTCATGATTCCACAGTCTGGCAGAAAATTAAAAAATTTAACAGCCATTTTGCTTACTTATTGTTATAAACTGGATTTTCTGAGACATGAAGCATTTTAAGCATACCTGATATATAAAATAAACAGATATGCATGAAGATCAAATACATCATATAAAGTTAATTGCTGGACTTCCTTAAGTCTGCATCAGGGCTGCTACTGGTTTGGAGAGGGTTTAAGGAATTGTGCCAAAAAAAAATTTTGGATAAACTTAAAAAAAAGCTATCTGTCTATCTCTTCATCTTGCTCAAGAATGAAGTTAAGGTAACTTATACAACTTACATAAATACACAAACACAAAAAATACAAGATAAAATATGATTAAAAATAAATGTGAGAACTTTTTGAAGAAAACAGAGAGAAAGCTTCACCACATAGACTTTGGTAATGACTTTTTGGATATGACGTGAAAAGTGCAGGCAACAAAGGTAGAATTAGACAAACTGGACTACGTCAAAGTGAAAAACTTCTGGGCACCAAAGGACACAGCAAAGTAAAAAGGCAACCTACAGAATGGGAAAAAATATTTACAGATCCAATATCATATCAGGGGTTAGTATCCAGATAATGTAAGAACTTCTACAACTAAGCAACATCAAAAAATAAATAGCCAAATTAAAAAATGGGCAAAGGTTTTAAATAGACATTTCTCCAGAGAAAATAAACAAATAACCAATAAATACATCAAAAGATGGTCAACATCACTAATCAAGAGGAAATGGAAATCAAAACTACCACATTTCATACCTGTTAAGTTGGTTACTATCAAAAAAGCAGAACATAACAATATTGACAAGAATGTGGAGAAATTAGAACACTTGTGCACTGCACTGTTGGTGGGTATTTAAAATAGTACAACTGCTATTAAAAATAGTATGGCGGTTCCTGAAAAATTAAAAACAGAATTATCATATGATCCAGCAATTCCACTTCAGGGTTATAGACACAAAATAACTGAAAACAGCGATTTGAAGATATATTTGTACACCCATGTGTACAATCATAGCATCTTTATTCATGATAGCCAAAATATGGGAGCCATTGAGGGAAGAATAGATAAGAAATCTGTGGTATATACAGGCAATGGAATATTATTCAGCCTTAAAAAGGAAAGAAATTCTGACATATTGTACAAAATGAATGAACCCTGAGAAAAATTATGCTAAGTGAAATAAGCCATTAAGAAAAAGACACATTCTGTAGGATTCCACTTATATAAAATACCAAAAGTAGTTGAATACACTTACTACTAGTAAACTTGTATACTGAAAATGAGGCTAATATAGTACATTTTATGTTATGAGTATCTTATCCACATTTAAATAAACTAAATGCAAGAAGAAAATGGGACAAAGAGGAAATGAGGGCAGGAAAGATGAGATACATACCTCTGAGTACACTGGCCAGAGCAGTAACCCAAATATGGTTGTAAGTGTTCTAGTCTCTGATACAAAGAATCGTACAATTTACACTTGCCATAATATAAAAACAAACTGAATCACTAGAAGAAGCACAAATGTTGGTGCTGAGACCAAAAAGAACTTTATTCTCTGAGTGATCATTTAAGAGAAATAATACAATGAATATTTATGCTCAACACAATTTTTATAATGAATACAGTGATAAGTTTCAAACACATATCCATTATTATTTTCCAATGGCATAATGTCAAAGTAAAATTCAGTGTGACAGGAAAATTTTTACTTTGACATTATGCCATTGGAAAATAGTAATGGACAAGTGCTTGAAATTCATTGTTGTGCTTATTATAAAATATTCTTAGCTCCTTCTCCTCCCTATGTCCCTTTTTAAATCCTAACCATGTGTCCACCAGGTCTGTATCATGCTATTTGGATTAGCAGATGATGGTAATTAACAGAGAAAGAGAGTTGGAATAGATTCCTCTCCCAAGGAAAAGCTTGAAAAGGAAATAAATAAGTTGGAATGAGGAGATGGACTAAGGACAGAGTGATAGGGAATGAAGAACTGCTTTAAGAGTTTTGTGGTGGGACAAAGATGAGCAGCTGTTTTAATGAATGAGGACTTAGGGGTTGGCAGTAAGAAAAGAATCATTAGGAATCCTAATTGTGTGTTATTTTCCCTAATTCCAGCTTTGTCTTCACCTGTGCCCCCAGACCACAGATTACTCCAAAAAAACCTTTATGAAAGAGTTCAAACAGTGATTTCAGAATTGAAACTGCATTTCTTTTGAATGATATTTTGTGCTGACACAGGATTTAAACTGGGAGCAAGAAGGCCTGTTTAGTTAGGTTATAGCAATGAAAAGCAGCTCTACAGGACAGCAAAATATGGAATCTAAAGTACTCTTAACTATCTGCCTTAATTCTGGAATCAACTTTAGAGTACCAGAAGAACAAGCTAGAGACCAGATAATACTGCATAAATATGGTGTCTCTCAGCAGGTTCTTGGCAAAGAGTTGAAATGAGTTAAGAGTTATGTATTAGCAGTCATATGCTTCCATAACTCTATTCCATGTGGCTAGTTAAGGGTGAGTCAGGTGATGTTGGGGAAACAGAGTCATCTTCTTACATATATTGAGAATCCTACCAAAATGTGTGCCTGAATAAAAAGCCAAAAAAAAAAACCCATAAGGGAATTAATCAAATATATACACACAGGCAGGGCCAAGAGCCATCAGAAGAAAATTTTTGATTCTTAAGGGCACAGAAAAAGGACAGCTAAGATCTCCAATTTCAACACCATGCACCATAGTTATAGATAATTTTAGCCTCGAAAAATTTTTAAGTATGTCCAATCATATTTCTACCATGTCTATACAAAGGAAATCAGCGTATCACCCGCAGTATATACAACAGCCTGAGCTGTCACCTTCTGTTTTATCAGCCAGGTTAAAGCGCTTGCCAACTTTATGCCTAAGTGACTGCATAAATGGTGTTTATATACAGGATTATTGACATTTTATATAAGCAAAAACATTTAATTTTAGAATTGATTTGTAGATCTTCATAGTAATAATCTAATAATTGAGCTAATTGTTAAAGCCACCCTTTCTCATTAAAATCATATTATATATATAAAAGAGAATGCTTTTCTATTTCAAATGTCAAAGGGGTATAAATGGACAATAAAAGAAGAGAATGTAAAAATAGACTGTGGTATTAGTTTCTGAAAAGGTATCTCACCACGACCCTCCTTACCCCAGCACAATTCAGGAGACATGGGCCCACGCAAGAGATTTTAATGGCTGAAAGAGAGAATGGCTGCCTCTGAGCAGAGAGCAGCAGCTTGTGGGTGAGGAAGAGAGTTTTTAAGGAGTAGGGTGTGTTCTGCTAAGGGGACGTTGGTGATTGGATCTTAAGGGGTCAGGCAACCATCTAGGTATTGGTGATTGGATCTTAAGGGGTGGGGTGAAATGTTTAGAGATAAGGTGAGGCAACTCCAGACATGATTTTCAGTGGCCCATGTGCTTGGACCATGGGGTAAATGGAGGATAAAGTACTATATTCTTATATTTCTCCCTTTCTGTTTTATAAGTTGTAGAGGACTTGGGGAAGGGGGTGAAGGTCAGTCTTCAGTAACTGCTCCCTACTGATTAGGGGCGATGAAGTTCATTTTTGTACTGATGGGGGGGTGGTCCTCGGATGAGCCCTTGATCTGAAGTGACAATGGCGTGTTCCATGTTTAATAAGGATCATTGTCTTTGGAGAGGGGTTGGTAATCCTGTAATATAAGCTGATTAAAGGTCTGGTTAGAAATTTTTTGCATTTGGGAGTGGAGTGTTTTTTGGATACAATTAATAAGACAAGGGGCTATGAGCAGGATCAGAAGGATTAGGAGAAGGGGAGTAGCAAATGGGAGGAAGATTTGCCATAGTTGACTAGGGATAGACCAAGAGGTATTTTGGGCTAGCTGTTGTCTTCTCTTTTCCAAGTCTTCCTGTAATTGTCTGATTTTGTTTTTTACTATTCTGGACTGATTAACATAAAAGCAGCATTCCTCCTGCAGATATAGGCAGAGTACCCCTTTTTCTGCCATTAGGAGTTCTAATCCACGGCGATTTTGGAGGACTACAGCAGTTACAGAATCCAGTTGTGTTTGAACGGTTAATATGGATTCAGCTACTTGTTGAATATCCCCTATTAGTTGATTACAGAGTTGTTGATAATAAGTAATGGATGTGGCTATTCCAGCAGTTACTGTGGCTACGCCTGCTGTGACCCCTAAGGTGGCTAGTAGGGGAATAAATTGAATAGCACGTTTGGGTCGGGGTCTTACATTGCCCATTAGGGTTATAGGGACTTTCTTGTCCCCTGGAACAATGGATGGAAATAAGAGAACCAAAGTTCATGTGCCTCTCCATCCAGGGGGGAAGGCAGCGATAGACAGTTGTCCCACACAGGAGGGAGGTTTCAGGGACTGGCGGATAGTGAGCCTTTGCGGATGGTGAGTAGGTGAGAGTTTGTCTACACTGTTCTTTCTATAACTCCCCTACAAAGGTGTTTCCTGTTGAGTAAAAACACCTCTGGGAGAACTGAAAAAGGGGCACTCTAGAAAGCTTGGGTGAGACATCGGCCAGGTCTGGGGAAGTCTCATTGAGCTGTATTGAACTGTTGAATTGTAGAGGAGTAGCTATTAAATGAGAGAAGCCTGCTTTCAAACACATCCAGCACACCTGAGCCAGAGAGGGATTGGTAAGGTTAAGTAAGTGATGGGTAGTATTAACTATTTGAGTTAGGAGAGGGTCTTTAGGTATGGGTTCCCATCTGATTGACAGATTGAGGGGACGCCTGGTGGGATTGAACATGTTGTGAAGTATTTGGGGCAATACTGTAAAGACATATTCCCAGCGGGCTTGATCCTGTACTCCACCCACATCTGACATGCCTGCGTGGGTAAAGAAGTTCCAACAATAACTGCAAGAAGAAGCACTATTTCCCCTAGTTCTCCAGGGGCACTGGTTTATCCTAGCCTTACGGTTGGATTTCCCTGTCCCGTATTTCCGATTACTATGTTTACATAGGGTGGCTGAATTATAGCATTCCTTAGGGACATATGTGTAGGCAGAAAAGCAACCTGTAGGGCAAAGGGAATCCTTGATGGTGCAATATTTTGGACAGTCTGAAAGAGAAGAAATGGCTGGTGTTGGGGAAGATAGGTCTGGTGAGAGAATAAGTGTTGAGACCAGGGTTAACAATCCTGAAGCATGACGCATGGCGGTTGTAATGGAGGTCTTAGGACTCCGTGCTGGTGGAAACTTCTTCAGTGATGAGTGGAAGTGGAGATGAGCATCGTGAAATGCGGAGATAAGAGGTCCCATCAGGGGGGAGGAGTAGGAACCTGTGGGAGATTTGGTGGGAGGGGAATAAGGTGAGACAAACCGTTTAAGGTGGGAGTTATGTATCCAATGGGGAAGACCCTGGAGTTTAACTGCAGTTGGCATGGAAAGGATTACCGTGTATGGTCCTTGCCATTTGGGAGTTAGGGATGGTGTTGCTTGGCGTGGCGGGGATAGGAGCACAGAGTCTCCTGGGTGATAGAAAGTAGGAGAAGTGGGGTCTTGAGGTTTTGGTGTATAGAGGTCAGTGTGGGACCAGAGTAGAGAGTGAATGTGTTGAAGTAAAGGTTTGATAAGATAAGGAGGGAGGATAGGAGGTTTGGCATTGAGACCTTGAGGAAGCACGGGGCGGCCATACATGAGTTCAAAAGGAGAAAGTATAGCAGGTTTTTTTGGTAAGGCCCAGAGTCAAAGTAGGGCCAAGGGGAGGAGTTTAATGCAGTCAAGGTGGAGCTTTAGGGATAATTTAGTAAGAATAGATTTGAGGGTTCTATTGGTTCTTTCCACCTTACCTGAGGATTGGGGGTGATAGGGGATGTGAAAATGCCATGGAATATTAAGGGCTTTAGTGGTTGCTTGGGAGATTTGAGAGATAAACAGGGCCATTGTCTGATTGTAAGGAAGTAGGCATTCCAAAGCATGGGATCATTTCAGACAGTAGGACATTGGAAACAGTCTGGGCTCATTTGTAAGTTGTGGGGAAGGCCTCAACCCATCCCGAAAATGTGTCCACCAGTACTAAAAGATACCGGTAGCGTTTTACTGGAGGCATGTGAGTAAAGTCAACCTGCCAATAAGTCCCGGGAATGAGCCCTCGTGTTTGATGGGTAGGAAAGGTGGGTGGTCGGGAAGGTGAGTTGGGATTGACTTTTTGACAGATCTCACATGAAGTGGCGAGCGTTTTGAG
Organism: Phataginus tricuspis; assembly: GCA_029783875.1. Classification (NCBI taxonomy): domain Eukaryota; kingdom Metazoa; phylum Chordata; class Mammalia; order Pholidota; family Manidae; genus Phataginus; species Phataginus tricuspis. The sequence continues at coordinate 2,059,927 of JAQQAC010013566.1, read as the reverse complement.
GAAGGCAGTCTCTGAATGAGAAAGATGCAGGTAAGTTTTAAGAAAGCGTTGTAAAGATTGGAGGTTAGGGTGGAATAAGTGATATAAGTAGGAGAGTATGGCCTCAGTGGAAGGTGGGCTGGTAGTTGTGGAAACGGATTTTTTAGGGCCTGGAATGAGGGCTAATGCTGCTTTTTGGGCTGCCTCATCTGCCCTGTTGTTACCAAGGGAGATGGATAACTGGTCTGAGTGATGGGAGCGGCAATGTACTAGGCCTATGGCTGTTGGGAGATGTGAGGCTTCTGTCAGTGGTATGATGTGTTTGGCATTGGCGATAGAGCTGCCCTGATGTTGAGGAGTTCCCGTTCTTTCCAGATTGCTGTGTGGGACAGTAGGATATGGAAATCATATTTAGAATCAGTATAGATAGTAAGAGAGGACCCCTGAGCTAAAGTGAAGGCACGGGTAAGGGCGATCAGTTCTGCTTGTTGGTTTGTGCTGTTAGGAGGTGAGGGCTTTGCCTCAATCGTTTTGTCCGGAGAGACAATGGCATATCCTGCCCCTCGAACACCCTCATGGATAAAGGAACTGCCATCAGTAAACCAGGTATATGTGGCCTGAGGAAGGGCGCCCTCCTGAATGTGGGAGGGACAGGGTAGGAGTTCATCTAGAGTTTGTAAACAGTTATGGAAGGGGGTTGTGATCCTACCTGTGAATCAGGAGGTAATGGAAGAAGGGTGGAGGCATTAAGGGGAGGACAGGTCTTGAAACTGAGGGAAGTGTCCTCAACTAGGGCAACCTGAAGTGATAGAATCTGGCAGGGGGAAAGAGTCTGCAGGCCTTTGTAGGTAAGGAGTTCAGAAAGATGATGGGAGGAGAGAACACTTGTGGGTGACCCGAAGATGAGTTTTTTGGATTCTTGAATGAGGATGGCAGCCACTACTAGGGCTCACAGGCAAGGAGCCCATCCCCGAATAGTAGGACCTAGTTTTTTGGAAAGGTAGACAACCGGGGCCAAGGAGGTCCTAACATATGTCCCAAAACCCCCAGGGCGAAGCCCTGCCTTTCTGAGACATATAGATAAAAGGAGCGAGTGAGATCAGGCAAGTGCAGAGCGGGGGCTTGTAGAAGGGCTAGCTGGAGTTTATAGAAGGGCTTAGCTATGGGCGTCAAGAGGGGCTCAGTGAGAGGTCCTCGGGATGCTTCATACAGGGGGGCAGCCAGGAGTGAAAAGTTGGGGAACCATGAATGAAGGAACCCAGCAAGACCCAGGAAGGAGAGAATTTCATCTTTGTTGTTTGGAACGGGCATGGTTTGGAGAAGATTTTTTCCTGTCTATGGTAATGGCCTTGTAGCCAGGGGAGAGCTGAATTCTCAGGTAAGTGACCTCAGTGGCGGACAGCTGAACTTCGGAGGGTGAAACCTGATAGCCATGTTCTGAGAGAAAGTTTAAAAGGAGAATAGTGTCCTGTTGAGAGGTTTGTAGGGAGGGACTGCACAGGAGAAGATCATCTACATATTGAAGGAGGGTGGAGCTCGAGAGAGTACGGGATTTGAGGTCTTGTGCTGGAGCTTGTCCAAAAAGGTGGGGACTATCTCTAAAGCCTTGGGGAAGGATTGTCCAGGTCAGTCGAGTAGAAGTCTGGGTGGCAGGATTGGTCCAGGTGAATGCAAATAGATCTTGAGAGTCGGGATGGAGGGGGATTGTGAAGAATGCATCTTTGAGGTCAAGGACAGAAAAGTGAGTGGTGGAAGCAGGAATGGTGGACAATAAAGTATAGGGGTTAGGGACTATAGGATGGATGGGAACAATGGCTGCATTAATTAGTCTTAGGTTCTGGACAAGCCTGTAAGAACCATTAGGCTTTTTAACTGCCAGTATAGGAGTATTGAAAGGAAAGGGGAATTGGCTGGTCATAGAAGCCATTTGTATAAAAGTTCCTGGATAATTGGCTGCAGGCCCAGTAAACTCTGAGGGGCAGTGGATACTGAGGTTGAGAGGGAAAAGAGGCGGGGTCTTTAAGTCTGATAATTACTGGGGGGCAGGTGGCGATAGAGGGGGTGAGGGTATCCAAGACTACAGGGTTGACCAGATGGGGTGGCAGAGGAAAAGGAGAGGGAGGTGGGTTTGCAACGGGTTGGAGGGCGAGTAAAAATGGGATTGAAGGTGAGTTGGAGTTGAGGCATGGTCCGGGAGCAAAAGTAATGGAAGCTCCAACCTTGGCGGGGGTTGAGAGGGAGGAGGCCGGGCAGTTTCCACGGTGGCACCAGGCGGACTGGGTGGTTGAGGAGGAGGAGGAGGTGCTGTGGGGATTTGGGGTCGGTAGGGTGGGGGTTCATCAGCGGAGTCAAAGTCAGAGGAGTTGGTGGGATCTGGCTTGTTGGAGGGTGAGGACTTTAAGGCGAGTAGTAGGTGTTTAGGATTGCACGGGAGACAGACAGAGGGCTTGGTTTGGAGGTAAGAGAAAGCCTGGATATATGGGATTGCTTTCCATTTGCCCGTTTGCTCACAGAGATTCTGTAAGTCATGGAGAATTTTAGGATCTAAAGAGCCATTGGGAGGCCATTTAGGCTGGTTATCCAAGGAATATTGTGCCCAGACCTCATTACAGTAGTGAATAAGCTTTAAAGGTTTGAGGTCTGGAGTGAGGTGGAGGGGTTTTAGATTATTGAGTAAGCACCCTAGTGGTGAATCTGCAGGAATGAAGGGGCCATGTCCCATGGTGAGAATAAAACTGTCCATAAGTCACTGAGGCGTCCCAGAGCAATTGAGAAGGTCGCGAAGAAGACCAGACACAGTTAGGGGTCGTCACCACCTTTAACCGAGCAGTCGAGGCGAAAACACTGAGGAGGTTTGGTACCAGGTGTTTACAAGTAGATAAAGGGAGACCGAACCTTAGTGAATGAGGATTCTCACCATGGGGAGGCAGAGAAGGGTCAACTATGGGGATCAACTGTAGCCATGAAAGCCGTGGCTGGACGTTCCCCTGCCCCAGTCACTTCCCAGGTTCCAAAGGGACATTTAAGTTGACTATGAAGGGGGGACTTACCAAATTGAAGGCCAGTGTTGGGCGAGAAGACAAGCGACCAGGGAGATGGACGGTGATCCCATGGAGGAGGATCGGGCAGTGAGGGTTCCCAGAGCAGCTCAGATTCCCGGAGGAAGAGCAAAGTCAATGGGAGAACCTCAACCGAGTCACAGCACCAATGAAAGGGTATCTTTCCACGACCCTCCTTACCCCAACATGACTCAGGAGACACGGGCCCACGCAGGAGATTTTAATGGCTGAAAGAGAGAATGGCTGCCTCTGAGCAGAGAGCAGCAGCTCGTGGGTGAGGAAGCGTGTTTTTAAGGAGTAGGGTGTGTTCTGCTATGGGGACGTTGGTGATTGGATCATAATGGGTGGGGTGAAATGTTTAGAGATAAGGTGAGGCAAGTCCAGACATGATTTTCACTGGCCCATGTGCTTGGGACCATGGGGTAAATGGAGGATAAAGTACTATATTTGTATAATTTCAACTTTTATACTTCATTTATAATTTGTATTTTTATGGTTTTAACATAAAATCTCATTATCATGTCAACCTATAAAGTGCAGTCTTTTTGTTGTCCCTAAAATCATTTTTAGCATCTGGCAAATATAATACATTTGCTTAATGTTATTATGTCATTCTTTTATGTCCTACATGTTAATTTCTAAATAGCATCTGCTATAAGAAGCTAAAGAATATTTCTTAACATCTGGATTTTTACTCATCAAATCTGTCACTTTTCAAGAATAAAATGATAGTTTAACTTTGAGAGAGTATACAGGGAAATCAAATATTATTTGGGAAAAAAAGAGAAGAACTAAAGTTATTACAGCTCTTGTAATTTAGTTATTATGACTAATAAAAGTGTTAGAAAATGATGGCTATTCCCAGAAAAAATAAATAAATCTGGGGTTGACTGAACATCCTGGGAAGTATTCCTTCTGAAAATCAAAGGTCTACTCTATGTTTTGTCACATATTAGACCAGGAATAGGAAACTACAAGGAATATATTAATTCTTGAACCTACACAGGAGTCAATAAATATCTTTAATTTAAGAATACTTCAATGGAAAGCAAATATACATGTGCTGCTGAAAGCTCAGAGGTGGGCCTGCGGGTTCCCGGTGCCTGGGCAACCAGACGGACTGCAACCCCAGGAGCCTGCCTGAAAATCTCCCTTCTTTGGGAAGTTCTCAGGACATAATCTCACTCCACCCTGTGCTCCGTGGCTCCCCAAATCCTGGGGTCTTAGGGGTTAGCCCCCTCACCATGCAGATCCAAGTGGACACGGGCCACCAAGTGACCCTGGCTTTAAGAGACAGCAAGGGAATCTGCCCTACACCAAGAAAATGTTTAGCAAACTTTCCTCAGCACCTCTGCGTTTTCATGCTCTCAGCCACCTGCAAGGCCGCTGCCATTCATTTATACTCTCATTCTAATGAATTCCTTCCTTACCTACATTCTTCTGACCAGCTGGAGAATTCTTTCTCTTTCAGTCAAGAGCCCTCCCCTGTCCAGGCTGAGGTTTCACCTGGTGTGCAGGAAAAGACCTCCCAGATGCAGCTGCCTGCAACACCAATATTTCTTTATGTTCTTTCATTCCATGTTTTCTTAAGAATCTTTTAACCATTTTTAGGCTAAATTTTTTTCCCAGAAATGTCCTTCAAACTTACGTTGTTCACAAAAACTGAAGCAAATTCAAGACGTTGTTTGCTAAGTTTTGATCTACAAGAATGATCACCTAATAAAGGCTTTTCTATTAACAAAAAATAAAGCAGTATTTTCTTCTTTACATTAGAGACTCATTTCTTTCTTTCTTTTTATTCATCATTTGGTCTTTCATTCATCATTTAATAAGAATGTTTCCAAACTACCTTTAAGGAAAAATTGTTTTTCTGAGTCCAAACAGGAAATTGAGACTAAGTAAATATTTACCTTCATATAGATCTGTTTCTAGATACAAGATTTGATTGTCAGGCAATTAGTGAGACAAATTTTAGACACTGTATGTTTTGCCCACTGTGCAGGTACTGCCTAAGAAGTAGGAATACTGTATTTTGTTTATTTATATTATGAACTTTGTGAGTCAGCAGTTTTAAGGCATATCTCCTATACCTTCACTTTTAAAGTTTAGTCCAGAAACTAGACAGGTTATGTATTTCTACATCTCTTCTAGTAAACTGCAAAGATTTTATTTATTTTGTCATTCTATAGTTTGTAGTAACATTCAGCAAATAATGCCCCTTGGGCTAAATCCATCCTGCTGCCTGTTTTTGTAAGTGACATTTTATTAGAACACAGCCATGCTCATTCATCTACATATAGTCTGTGCCTGCTTTCACACTGCAATGGCAGAGTTAAGTAATTGTGATAAATTATGTGGCCCATAAAGTTAAAAATATAGTTACTGCCTGGTCCTTTAGAGAAAGTTTCCTGAGCCCTGGTCTATGCAAAGGTAAAAATTCATGGGAAAAACCCCAGTTGGCCACCTTCAATACCAGATATTTTAAAAGGCTGGAGAGAAAAGAGAATAAGTAATGTTGTCGTAAAAATAATGAATGAGGTGAAAATTATCATGGAGCAGAAAGGGAGGAAACCTAAAATAACAATGAGTATATATTAAAACTGCAACCCTAGTACTAAACAGCAACTCAAAGAAGAATGGATGTGAGAGTAAAAAAGAGAATACAGGAGTTTAGATGTTTGGGCAAAGGAAAGAAAAACACACAAACACACAATTATGTCAATTAAAAAACATTTTTTTGTCCTTCCTGTTATGCTCTGAAGTATTGCTGCAGAGACCATCTTTGGGGAAAAACATGTAAAAGTGCAGGAAGTGCACTGCAGCCTTTTTTCCCCACTGTGACTATATTTTTGTTTTTTCTCAAATCACCATGGTTGTGGAAGGCAAACAGTGCTATTGAAGTTGAATGCATAGCACAAGAGCTCATGTGATTCATTTTTCTAGAATATGCTGAATTTAACTTCATTTCTGGTAAATTATGCACCTGGTTCAGCACATTCCTGGGAATGAGTTTTTCTTTGAGGACAATAAGCTCTGTTAGACTGGATAGTCTATTAAAGCAAATGGATTCTCTGCCCTGAATAGGCTCATATTAACTTGAATCATACAAAAAGAACATTTTCCTGGAGTATTTTTGGAATTTAACTACATTATGCTTAATTTCCTTTAAACTCACAGGAAAGCCTGATGCTACACAGGAAAAGAAATTTATAGGCAGAGAGTTATAAATCAAAACATATTTCACAAAAAAAGAGGAAATTGGGAAAAATAATTGGTAATAATCTTGTTTTTTGTTTTCAAATCTACCCATCAGAGAGATTGATCTGTTGGCATTTTAAATATATTTTTGAGGCTATAACTAGAATCTGTAACATAGAAGCTAAGCCTTTCTGGTCTCCGGTAGCTGCTAAGTCCACCCACAGAAAGGGCCGCAGGAGTGGCTCATCACCTCTTTAGGCTGATGTCAGTTTTAAAGTGCAGCATCCTGGTAAACAAAACACCAAAAACCAAAAAGGAAAAACAAACACAGCACTGTTCCTCAAACAGAGATAACTGGAAGTCCTCTAATGACACACTGTGGAGTTTTTCCTTATTAATACCTGGTCCTGTCATTGCATCCTTGATACATCTGTTTAATGGCTATACTCTAGTTTTCACATCAAGAAAACAGAGAGAGGACATCTCTATGAAGATAAAGGCAAAATGAATAGCTGAATAAGTACATCCCACTGTCTGATTATTAGAGACAAAGAATGCAGTCCAATTCACCTTTCTGACAGTGTTTGAACAGGTCTCAGCAAGCCAGGAGGTCTTCCATAAGGAAGAGAAATAAACAGTCCTCTGCAGATCTTTAGGGTGAAAGACCTGATGGCTGACAAAGCCTGAGTAGGGATTAAAATTAGGACATTAGAGTAAAAAGAATGAATACTCAAAGAAGACATTATAAGAGGCCGTTGCATATGTTTTTTACAAAAATATTGGTTATCATTTTTTGAGATTTTTGAGATTATTTTATTAATAAAAAAAGCTGCTGAAATCTCTGGGATAACCAACCAAATGTAATAAGCATTAAATCTTTTTTTAATGTAAGTATCATTGATCTACAATCATATGAAGGTTTCCCATGAACAACATGTGGTTTCAACATTCATGCATATTATCAAGTCCTCACCCCCGCATTGCAGTCACTGTCTATCAGTGTAGTTAAGATGCTGTGGAGTCATTACTTGTCCTCTCCCTGCTCTACTGACTTTCCTGTGACCTACCTATGTTGTGATTGCAAATTATAGTGCCCCTCAATCCCCTTCTCCCTCCCCACCCACCTTCCCCAACCCCTTCTCTTTGGTAAGGGCTAGTCCCTTCTCAGAGTCTGTGAGTCTGTTGCTATTTTGTTTATTTAGTTTAAGCATTTAAATATTTTCAGAGTAGCTGTTAAGCCAATAAAGCTAGTTTTTAAAAGAGGAAAAAAAATGGGAAACGAAGCCATTTTCTAAGTTTAATGTTAGAGGAAAATAAATACTTACACTATGGAAAAGGTTGTCATATTCAGAAATGATGAGATACCAGCTTTGAAGTCAGATAACCTCATGTTTGAATACCTACTCTGCTGCTCACTAATCCTATGGCTCGGAAGGCCCCTGAAAGTTACTGAATTTTACCAAGTCTTAGTTTCCTTGTCTGTAAAATGGGTAACATTGTCTGCATTATATTTGGCTATCTTACCTTAAATCAGGTACAAAGTGCCTAGTATACTGCTATGTCAGTTTCCTTCTTTCTTAAATATACCGATGGAAATTAAATTCCATAAAGAAAAAACACAATGCCAATTAAATCTTTCCATTCACCTGTTCATTTATTTAATTTGAACACAGATAACTTCATCATGGATAACCCATTTTCTTCCTAACACTGATTACTCCCTGAGGTTCCTGTGTGCATTCATTGGTCTTTGGGCAACCTGTCTGCTTTCCACCCTAGAATGTCCCTGAGATGTCTTTTTCTTGGTTGTAATCCCAGAGTCTGGAAAAACTGGACATGTAACAGTATTAGGAGAAGAAACAAATACTTTTGTTGTACTTATTCTATGCCAGGAGTTTAAAAATACTTACTTGATTTTGATAAAAACCACATGAAATGGATACTTGTATGGTCTCATTTTACTAGGTGATACTGAAGCAAAGAGAAGTGACACATTCTATCCAAAGACACACAGGGAATAAGTATCAGAGCAGGAGCTGAACCAGGGAAGTCTAGTTTCAGAATCAATGATCTAACCATCATGTTATAATGTGCTAACATATATTTGTTGAATAAATGGACACATACCAAAAGGCTTGCTTTGGGTACCACTCGGAGCCAGCTGAGAGTGGTTCCCTGGAGTTGTTATGTTGTTGGATTCTGTTTGCTCGTATGTATATTTATGAAATTTCTTCTTAGTATATTCTACGTACTTCTTGAATTTTCTCTCCTCACGTTCATTCACAATGTAATCTGAATGTTTAACTGCTTCTAACAGACTTCTGGCTAGTCCTAGCACTTTTACCCCCACTTGGCCTCATCTCCAAACTGAATGATTTCTCAGGTTTTCCTGCTGTGCCCTTAGGTGTGGCTTTCTTGACTCTGCTTCAATACCCACGGCTCCATCTGCTTTTCAAATATTACATTTTTTTTTACCTGCAATGTTCTGGTTTTATGCCTGTAAAATATTGCTTTACTTTTATTTTAGTAGAAGTCTAAGGAAAAATAGGGGTAAGTGGATGGGGCCTGCTGTGTGTGTGTGTGTGGTGTGTGTGTGTGTACTATAAACGTGATTCATGCACTACAGGTGGGTGCATCTCCCTCAAAGTCTCTGGATGGGCAGGAAAACTGCAGGGCAATGGCTAAGAGGGGCTGGAGCCCCTCCAGTTTAAGAGATTAGAAACCTGACACTTCTTTAAAAGTCATCTTCTATGTCCCTGCATGGCCTCCTAGCAGTGAAACTTTCCCCAGCTTTTCTTGGAGCACCTCAGTCCCCAAGTGCTGACCTGCTCTCCAAACACATATTAAAGCCCTTCTTTGTTTGGGATGGGAGAGCTCAACCTGGATGGGAAAGGTTTTTCTCTTCCTATTTTGTGAAGGCGGAAGACAGTGTGGAGGGGGCATCCCTCCTCGGCCTGCATTGTGTCATGGATAAGGCCAAAGAAGAAGGCATTGCCTTATTCTCATATTGAGCAAAAGCCATCAGGACAGAGATCTGTCGGACTTTCTGTTTCTTATGTGCCCTTTCAATCTAGTTTCTTCTCATTCAGCTTAACTCCATTTTCAGAGCACCAGTTACCTCTGATACCTGGAGTTCTGCATGAAACAGCTTTCTTCTCTCCTCTTAGCAGCAGGCTTATTTGGCTTTCTCTGTTACCCTAACAAGTCACCGCTCTCCCATCTGCAGGTTACTCCTCACCTTTCAGCTTCCAGTATTCTCTTGCTATTGTCTCCTCTCCACATTTCTTTGTCCACTTGTGTTCACAGTTAAAAAAATGCTTTGACTGTAATTATAGTGAATTTTCAAAAAAGAGCATGTGTAAATGTATGTAATCAGTCTTCCCAGTTTAACTAGAATCCCAGTTCCCTCTTCAGCTTTGTCTGATCTTTTGTTTAATCACTTACTGACTTTTAAAAATATATTTACTATATTTTCATGTCTACATTTCTAATATTTTTTCCAATGCCTGATTTTTTTATGGCATCACAATAGTTTCTTATTTTTGGATCCTTCCTTATATCTTTAATCATTTTAAACATGCTATTTGAAAAAATTTATATTTGATTTGTTCAAGTACTTGATGTTCTTAAGGATTTAATTCTACTACTTTTTGTTAGTCTTACTTAATTACTCTTATTCTTCCTCGTGTAGGTTTTTCCTGGTGCCTTTTTAAAGTTTGAATTTTAAGCTCGCCTTATTCAGCTGTAGTTTGGAGGAAACCTGCTCCTCCTTCAGTGGGGAAACTCCTTCAAAGGGGACTGTGTTGATTTGCCAGGGGTTATCATTGGCTTGGAAAAAAAATGTTTTCTAATATGTAGGACCCTAGGTCATGCAGGTTATACAACCTGAGCCCCCATCGGGAAGGTATTACAGATCTCTGATTACATTTCTCAGAGGATTTTTTTGTGTACACAGAATTCAGGCCCAAAGAAGGCCAAGCTCCTTCCCTTTTATCTCTCTGTGTGGGTTGTTGAATTTTTTTTTTAATCTAGTAGATACTTTCACTGGAAAAGTAGCATTTTTAAAGGGCCTTTTTACTTTTTTTCAAGGTAGGGAGTCGGGGGAGTCACTCTCTACTTCCCACGCAGGCCCGTTGCCGTGTCTTCTGTTCCTGAGTCCTGACACCCAGTAGGTGGTCACGATCGAGCAGCCTCACCAGGCGGCCGCCCTGGTCACTCCCAGGTCAGTGTCTCTGGCTTATGAGTCCCTCTTCCTTTCTGATTCCTGGAGGTTTCTCTTCCCTTCTTGCTCTCACAGCTAAACATTGATAATGATATTTTTTAATATTTTTATCTAATATTTCTATATTTTAGTATTAGGAGTAATTTCAGATCATGTTGTCTGCAACATTGTTAGTCTCTAATTGTCTTATTTTCATTTTTGCCAATAACGGATTTTATAGGCAAGGAAGTGGAAGCCTGTGGAAACTAACTGAGTACTCCAAGAGCAGAGCAGACAGTAAATGTCAGAGCCACTGTCACCTCTCTCCCAGCCTAGTGTTCTCTCCAACATGCTCTTGTCTCCAGATCTCTTCTCCTTCTAAAACTTTCTGTTTTAATATCCACTAATATATACAGGCTAAGGATTCTGGACCCAATACCAATGTGTGTCTGCATGTGCACGCGCGTGTGTGCATTTGTGTGTGTATGAGCATGAGCACGCGCGCTTGTGTGTGTGTGTCGGGACACGGAGGGGGAGGTTCTCCCATACTGACAAGCAGTTCTCTGACAACAGCTGGGTGTCCTTTAATGCAACTCAGTTCTGACAGTATCTACCCAGATAGCATCAGATGTCACAGGCTCAGAGCTCAGCCCGCCTGCCCTCACTTCAGATGCCAACAAGCCCGGGTTGTTACCTGTACTTCTGACCAACTAGTCTATAAATCAGAGGTTCCCCATACTCTCTCCTTGGGTTCCATTAATTTGCCAGAGCAGCTCACAGAACTCAGGAAACCCAATTACTCATTAGATTTCTGATTTATTACAGGGATACAAATCAACAGCCAGATAAAGAGATACATGGGGTAAAAATCCAGGCAAAAGATTTTCTTCCCCATAGACTTTGGGGCCCGGCATGATGGCATATAGATGCCTGGAAGCTCTCCTAGACCCTTCAGTTTGGGTTTTTATGGGAGCTTCACTACATAGGCATTATTGTTTAAATAACTGGGCACTAGTGGTTGACTCAACCTCCAGTCCCCCCTCCCTTCCCCAGAAATCAGAAGGTGGGACTGAGAGTTCCAACCCTCTATTCATGGTTGGCTTACCCAGCAACCAGGCCCCACCCTTAGGTGCTTTCCAAAAGCCACTTCCCTGACATAAACTCAGGTGTGGTTGAAAGGGGTTTATTATGAATATCAAAACACCTTTATCAAGACACTTTGGAGATTCCAAGCATTTTAGGAGCTCTGTTTCAGAACCAGGAAAAGACCAGATACATATTTATTATAAATCACAAATGTCACAGAAGCTCGTGCTGACATCTATTATCTTATATTCAGAAATAAGTATCAAGTACATAAAAATTAATAGAAGCTAGAAATCCTTAGTCTCTTGTACTTATCAACCTGCCTTCCACTCTGCGTCTTTTAGCTCACCTCCTACCCTCATGCTGCTAGGTTGTTCATCAGCACTTTGAGCCGTCAACACAGCTAAGTCAAGCCTTCAATGCACTTGCCAAAATAGGATAGTAAAAAGCACCACAAAAACAAAAAGTACAAAAACACCAAACAGCTGACAGATGCAATCAGCTGTGATATGAATTTGCATTGTCTAACTGGGGACTGGACACTGTAAAGTAAGTCAACACAGTCTTACTACCTTATTTTCATAGACAGTGAAATTCAAAAGCACTTATAATCCTGAAAAAGTCTGACAAAAACCGTTTTGTTTAATATACCAAAGAATAAGGAGTTTAAAGCAATGAACTTGTGTAACGCCATCTCTATTTGTCTATTGCTGGTAAGCGAATAATGTACCCCAATGCTTATGTAAAGATTTCACTGAACACATACTGCTCAGTAAATTCCAAGATGTAAACAAAAGATCAAGTCAGTTAAAAGATATTTTGAAATAGAGTAATCAACTTCCATTTACTAATATATAAATTCCATATAAATGACTTCCAAATTTTTACAAAAGCAGTAGGGCCCTCCCCCACCAAATTAAACATTACAAAGGAACTCTAAATATAAAACAGATCAAGATGAAAATGTTGTTTCTGAGGAAGGGGAGGGGACCTCCTGACCTCCTGCCTAGTCTGTGTGGAATCTCTGCAGAACTCAGGAGTCCTCAGAAATAGTTACCAACAAACCAAATTCTGTATGGAAGTGCTTTGAGTCTAAAAATCAAATCGATATAATAATCAGTGTATAATGATGATCCAGAGTAGATTATATTTGAATTTATACCAGCATGGCCTATATATACATACACATATATAGATGTATGTATATTTGTGTGTGTGTGTGTGTGTATATATATATATGTTTTGTGGGATTTTTGCAGAAAAGGGCTCACCAAGACAAAAGTGGTGAAAGTCATAAGCATCCTTATCTATCCTTCCCATAGTTAATGGACATGACGTTATGGCTTTAATCCCAACAACTTCAGAACATTCTGAAGAATTAAAGAGTACTAATTTTGCTATAAATACAGGAAATATTTTGCTATAGCATATAGGAAAATCCCCACATCACTCTTAATATTTAGTAATATTAAATTATATTTAGTACTATAAATATTATAATATTTAGTGATACAGACTGCAGTAACATACTAAGTACAGTGTGTTTAAATCACTTAAAAGTTGCTATCCACGATGTAATTGAAGAGAAGCCTGAAAGTGCCTCTCAGAGTGGAATGCTGCTGCGGGTGGCGGCTCTGCTGGCCGCAGCCTCTCCTTAAGCTGGTCAGACGCTCGTGTGACTGGGTGACTTAGAGGAACTGTCTCAGAGAAATCCTCTTCAAAGTGCCTTGGAGGCAGTAAAGATAACGAATGATGTTCTTCCACTCACATTATAATTTACTTTCACTGCAACAATTTCCATATATGTGATAGAAATGTTATGATCCCTTGAAGTTATTGCTTGACAGTGTAAAGAAAAAACCCGGTTAAAAAAGCCAGCTTTATGCTTGAAGATGTTAAGGTGAAGTGGGAATTCATTCATTTTACCCTTTGTTTTGACATTTTTTTCTTCCATGAAAAAGAATGATACAAACCTAAGAAGAAACCTCTGGCCACTCTTACCTCCTGACTGAGACGGACTAAATCTGTGTTATACAGTAAACTCTCCAAGACACTTAGTATTTTACTCTAGATGTGTGTAAAAATATATTAAACTACTTTTTAATAACTAAAAGTGACCAGTTTTACTACTCCACTGGGCAAAACAAAACAATCTCTCAGACGTGAGGGACTCTGACAGATGCCGAGGGGGTACTGTGCGCAATGGGTTTGACATGGGCAACACCACCTGCCCCTTCAGGCAAACAGTCATGTTTATGCTTTATGCACACATGCTCACTAAAATCTCACAGTTAGTTGAAATGCCTTATTTTACTCGTTACTGTTTATATATATCATTACTTTGTATGCAGCATCATTCAAAATCTTGAGAACAAATACCAATAAGTGGCCCAAGTCTGTAATATGTCTGCATGTGTCTAGCTCCACAATAAAAAATGAGGTAAACCAGAGAATCTGAACTGTTCACCCACATGTCTTTTGAAAACCGTAAAATATGTCATTTGATAGTTTCATTTTGTTTGGCCATTATAACACACAGCTTTATAATATTATTTTTCTATTTTGTGAGTTTCATCCTGCAGTGATTCTTAAACTGATTTTGAAGAAATATTTGAGCATTAAAAAAAGTGTTTTTAGTTTATGGCCTCTAACCAATTCTTCCTCTTTTTAGTCAGAAAACACACACACACACATGCACACACATACCCCAAAATAAAACAGTCTCAAATCTGTGTGAGTCCTGTGTAAATGTTGCAACAAGAAAAATTATTTCACAAATTTATCATCAGGAATTTGTTCAAGAAGTACACATTCAAATTTAGACCATTTGTGTCCCCACGTACATAAAACAGTCATTTTAAATAGTGACAGTCTATTCTTCCTGAGTTTTCTGCTGTGCTTACTCTCAGAGAATAGACTGAGCATCTCACTGTGATGTTCGCTGCCAACTCATTTCCAGGAGCGGCGGCGAGAGCTGGGAGATGTCGCGCTACAAGACAGGATTTTCAGACTTTCTTTTTTGACCGGTTTTCAGACTTCAAGGTTCTGCTTTACACTTCCTGTTTCTAACCACCACTATATGTTCCCATTTTAAAGTACAGTTTAAAAACAGTTTGAAATTATACTTTTCAATTAGTAGATAGAAATAACATGAAAACCTTAAAACACTAAAATTTTGGCATTTTTATGTTAAACCCAGACTCTAAGGACCCTAAGATTTTGAGGAGAAGGGACTGTTTTTATCTTGTGTCCATAAACTGCCTTGTCATTATTTAACTAACATTTGGTGACTGAAATAATGTGGGAAGGTTTTTAAAAAATTTGTTCAACATTATTTTTTTTTTTAAGCCAATGGTTTGTTAGGTGCAAAATACTTAAAAAATAATACTTAAAAAACCCCAGCAGTGAAAACTACAAGACACTCCTAAGAGAAATTAAAGAAGACACTAACAAATGGAAATTCATCCCATACTCTTGACTAGGTAGAATAAATTTTATCAAAATGGCTATACTACCTAAAGCAGTCTACAGATTCAATGCAATCCCTATCAAAATACCAACAGCATTCTTCAATGAACCAGAACAGATAATTCTAAAATTCATATGGAACACCAAAGACCCTGAATAGCCAAAGCAATCCTGAGAAGGAAGAATAAAACAGGGGGAATTATGCTCCCAGACTTCAAGCTCTACTACAAAGCCACAGTAATCAAGACAATTTGGCACAAAGAACAGACCCACAGACCAGTGGAACAGAATAGAGAGTCCAGACATTAACCCAAACATATACAGTTAATAAATATATAATAAAGGAGCCATGGATATATGATGAGAAATGACAGCTCTTTAATAGTGGGTGTTGGCAAAACTGGACAGTTACATGTAAGAGAATGAAACTGGATTACTGTCTAACCCCATACACAAAAGTAAACTCAAAATGGATCAAAGACCTGAATGTAAGTCATGAAACCATAAAACTCTTGGAAAAAACCATAGGCAAAAATCTCTTGGACATAAACATGAACAACTTCTTCATGAACATATCTCCCCGGGCAAGGGAAACAAAAGCAAAAATGAACAAGTGGCACTATATCAAGCTGAAAAGCTTCTGTATAGCAAAGGACACCATCAGTAAAACAAAAAGACATCCTACAGTATGGGAGAATATATTCATAAATGACGTATCCGATAAGGGGTTGACATCCAAAATATATAAAGAACTCACACACCTCAATAAAGAAAAAGCAAATAATCCAGTTAAAAAATGGGTAGAGGATATGAATAGACACTTCTCTAAAGAAGAAATTCAGATGGCCAACAGGCACATGAAAAGATGCTCCACACAGCTAATCATCAGAGAGATGCAAATTAAAACCACAATGAGATATCACCTCACACCAGTGAGGATGGCCAACATCCAAAACACAAACAACAACAAATATTGGTGAGGATGTAGAGAAAGGGGAACCCTCCTACACTGTTGCTGGGAATGCAAATTAGTTCAACCATTGTGGAAAGCAGTATGGAGGTTCCTCAAATAACTCAAAATAGAAATACCATTTGACCCAGGAATCTCACTCCTAGGAATTTACCCTAAGAATGCAGCAGCCCAGTTTGAAAAAGACAGATGCACCCCTATGTTTATCACAACACTATTTACAATAGCCAAGAAATGGAAGCATCCTAAGTGTCCATGAGTAGATGAATGGATAAAGAAGAGGTGGTACATATACACAATGGAATATTATTCAGCCATAAGAAGAAAAAAAATCCAGACATTTGCAGCAACATGGATGGAGCTAGAGGGTATTATGCTCAGTGAATAAGCCAAGTATCAAAAGCCAAGCCGAAAAAGACAAGTATCAAATGATTTCACTCATATGTGGAGTATAAGAACAAAGAAAAAAAAAACTGAAGGAACAAAACAGCAGCAGACTCACAGAACCCAAGAATGGACTAACAGTTACCAAAGGGAAAGAGACTGGGAGGATGGGTGGGATGGGAGGGACAAGGGAGAAAAAGAGGCATTACAATTAGCAGACATAATGTGCGGGGGGGGGGGGGTGCTTCGGGAGGTTTATACAACTCAGGGAAGACAAGTAGTGATTCTATAGCACCTCACTATGCTGATGGACAGTGACTGTAATGGGGTTGGTGGGGGGGACTTGATGATATGGGAGTCTAGTAACCATAATGTTGCACATGTAATTGTAGATTAACAATACCAAAAAAAAACAAAACAAAAAAAACCCAGCAGTGTGAATTTCTGGAGACATTCTGACAAACACATGGTGGAGTTGCTGAACTCCAGCGGGTGGACTGAAGCTGCTGCCGAGTCCCGTCACTGTGCAGGGTCCCGGGCATCTTTGGCAGGGCCGCTGGGCTGCTCTCACAGGTCTCCCCAACAGGAGGAAAGCCTTACACTTTCCAGGCATTAACTGTATATGATCTTCCTCCCGACCCTGCCGGCTTGAACCACAAAACAATGCCCCAGAAATTAGATGATGTTGAAAATAGTGTTTTGCTGGTTGCATCGGGAAACCTTTTATTGACATCAAAATACACTTATTTTCCTTAATCTTCAATTAAGATTGGAATTATGTGAGAAGCCCTTATAATAATGAATTCCTGAGGATGTGTCTGTTAGTTTTGGGATATTTTTATTTATTTATACAGCGGCATGATGTCTGTTATTATTAAAACTTTAACATTTGAAAAGTAATTTTTTGTGGCCCTGCTTTTTTAAAAGCTTATTTTGGAAAGGCCTATGTTAGAACGTATGTTTACACCATCCCTATCACAATCTGCCAAATATTTCTGGTTAGAAACACTGGTGACATGCTAGTGATTAAACTATTCTATTTACCATACTTAAATATATGAGTAACTGACTGTGATGTTGTTCTATCACTCTGTGTGGTATAAACAACCATAATAAGGGAGAAACTTTTACTATAGCTTTTTGGATATATATCCAGAGGTCACAACTTACCAGTGAGGCAGATATGCAAACAATAAATGTATGTACTGTTTGATAATATAACAGTAGCATCATGCATATTATAGAGAATAGCACAGAGGAATTACTACTTGTAAGAAAGGAGAGGGAGAATGGGACAAAGAAAACTTAGGGCATGTAACAAGTGAGGTAGTAGTTAGGGAAGACCAGGGCCTCCCCAGATACACAGGAAGGAAGCCAAACCGGAGGAGGCGAACAGCAGAGAGCATTTGTTACCATTGAAACATGTGCCAGTTGCAAAGGGCTAGTGGCAAAACAAGAGTGAGATAAATCACAAAAGAAGGTAAGTCAAAGGCATTAATATGGCTTAGGATAATAACTCTGAAAAGCCAAACCAAATATATCAGAAGCAAGATTTCTTCCTATTACTTCTCTAAACATTTCCCTATGGTTGATGGAATACTGAATGAATATACTGAGTGGTGTACTGAACAAGAGTTGGATAACCCTAAAGGTGACTTCCATTTAGTAGTATAATATGCAGAGAAGTTCATAAAACTAACTAGAAAGCTCAGTGAATTATCGTAAAATGAATTTGGTCAAGAGATAGAACATTACCCCCATTTTAGAAGCAGCTTTCAAGCCTCCTCTTAATCACCTACATTCTTTTACCCCACAAAGACAATCATTATTTTGTCTTTTATGGCACTTATCTTCTTTCTTTTTGAAAACATTTTCAGCATCTATATATACAGTCCTAATAAATATGTTGTAGCTCTACCTTTTTAAAGTCTTATATAAACAGAATCATACAATATGCCTTATTTTTTGATTGGTTTGTGTCTGTCAACATTTTGTCTAGGGTTAATTTACATTTTTGCATGTACCAAATAGTCCATTGATTTTCACTGCTGTATAGTGCTCCATTTCATGAACACGTCATGAAGCATGTAGTCTATTTTTTTTAATGGGAATTATCATTTAAGCTTTGACCTATTAAAATTAATGGTCCTATAATGATTATTGTATGTATCTTGGTGCAAACGGGCATACATTTCTATTGAATATATAAATGAAAGGGAATACTGGGTTATAAGGTATGCATTCCTTCAATTTTTTGGACCTACTGCCAAAAGTGGTTGTTTCAGAGAACCTTCCCAACCACTTCCATTGCTCCATATCTTCTCAACACTTAATATTTGCAGTGTTTTAAATTGTAGACATTCTAATATCTGTGTAGTAGTGTCTCATTATACTTCAAATTTGCAGTCTCATATTACACATGAGCTTGAATATATTTCATTGCCATTTTTCTATTGGGCTGCCATGTTGACTTTTTTCTACCTTTTGTCCCCGTTGACCTTGTCTTTTTGCTCTACTAATGATGTCTTTTGGTGAGTAAAATTTCTCCATTTTAATGCAGTCCAGTCAATCAATCTTTTCTTTTATGGTCAGTGCTCTCTGTCCTATAGTTAAAAAGTCTTTCACTGTTCTGAATTTGTAAAAAAATTATTTCATCTTTCTACATACCTTCTAGAAACCAAACAAATAAACCAAAGGACACAGTTCTCCCCCTTCCCTACAAACTTATAGGTAAGGGACTCTTGGAAGTGATTTGGAAGGTAGAAGAGAAAAAGAAGTCATTATTCTCCAGAGCCTTTTGCAGCTACCTGTGTGGGCTGACTTGAAATTCATAGTGGCTTTCTGAGGAGCATTTGAGATCCACCCATTTCACTTCTGCAGACTGTGGCAGTTTGTGGGAGCTTCTGAGAATTTCCTGAGAATTGTAGTGGCTTTTGGAAAGTCCTACTTTGGTGCTTCTGGCTGTGTGCAGTGATTTTCAATGGCAGCTTCTTAGTTCCTCAGTCCTGCAGATTTTCCAGGACTGGTGTAAGCCTTGGGTGCTTATATTAAATGCTCTAAACCTGGAATGCATACATAGGAGCTTTTTTCTGATTGAACACTGACTTGGCTTTAGTTTTATTGTAGCTCTTTGTATGCCTAGTTATCTTTTACTCTTGGAGATTGTATTCATAAGAGTATTTCTTAGAATTAACTTGAGGCAAAGTGAGAATTTAGATTTGCTCATTCCAGGCATCTAGTGTCACTAGTAATTCAGAATCTCATTGATTCTGTTCCCGGCATTGAAATGATTTGAAGTGAGCTGCAGGTGCTGTAGGCACATCTGCTTCCTGCTCACATTTAATCCTTATCTAGCCTTAGGACGGCCACCGGAGCAGGGGAGGTTTCTCGAGTCCTCACGGGTGTGTCGTGCACTCTGACTTGGGCTTCTCAGACTCCCAGCTGCTCAGCCACGTCCGAAGCTGGTAAATCCCTCCAGGATAAAGTAGCCCCAGATGCCAGGCTCTCCTCTTTAGATTTTTATCCTCTATGGCTATTTTACTTGGTATTGCATCTCTTTCTTGTTCATTGTCCCAAGCAGATGATTTTTTTTTTAATAATTTATTTTATTTTAGTATCATTAACCTACAATTACATGGGCAATACCGTGATGATTGAACTCCCCCCATCACCAGGTCCCCCCCACCAACCCCACCACAGTCACTGTCCATCAGCGTAGTGAGATGAGAATCGCTACTTGTCTTCTCTGAGCTGTACAGTACCCCCCGTGCCCCCCCACCCTATGTCTGCCAATCGTAATGCCCCTTTTACCCTCTTATCCCTCCCTTCCCACCCATCCTCCCCAGTCCCTTTCCCTTTGGTAATTATTAGTCCGTTCTTGGGTTCTGTGAGTCTGCTGCTGTTTTGTTCCTTCAGTTTTTTTTCTTTGTTCTTATATTCCACATATGAGTGAAATCATTTGATACTTGTCTTTTTTGGCCTGGCTTATTTCACTGAGCATAATACCCTCCAGCTCCATCCATGTTGTTGCAAATGGTAGGATTTGTTTTTTTCTTATGGCTGCGTAATATTCCATTGTGTATATGTACCACATCTTCTTAATCCATTCATCTACTGATGGGCACTTAGGTTGCTTCCATTTCTTGGCTATTGTAAATAGTGCTGCAATAAACATAGGGGTGCATCTGTCTTTCTCAAACTGGGCTGCTGCATTCTTGGGGTAAATTCCTAGGAGTGGGATTCCTGGGTCAAATGGTATTTCTATTTTGAGTTTTTTGAGGAACCTCCATACTGCTTTCCACAATGGTTGAACTAATTTGCATTCCCACCAGCAATGTAGGAGGGTTCCCCTCTCTCCACATCCTCGCCAACATTTGGTGTTGTTTGTGTTTTGGATGTTGGCCATCCTCACTGGTGTGAGGTGATATCTCATTGTGGTTTTAATCTGCATTTCTCTGATGATTAGCGATGTGGAGCATTTTTTCATGTGCCTGTTGGCCATCTGAATTTCTTCTTTAGAGAAGTGTCTATTCATGTCCTGTGCCCATTTCTTAATTGGGTTATTTGCTTTTTGTTTGTTAAGGTGCGTGAGTTCTTTGTATATTTTGGATGTCAACCCCTTATCAGATACATCATTTATGAATATATTTTCCCATATTGTAGGATGTCTTTTTGTTCTACTAATGGTGTCCTTTGCTGTACAGAAGCTTTTCAACTTGATATAGTCCCATTTGTTCATTTTTGCTTTTGTTTCCCTTGCCCGGGGGGATATGTTCATGAAGAAGTCACTCATGTTTATGTCCAAGAGATTTTTGCCTATGTTTTTTTCTAAGAGTTTTATGGTTTCATGA
>JAQQAC010013566.1:1990259-2038332 GCA_029783875.1 Phataginus tricuspis | reverse complement strand
TCTGCCAATCGTAATGCCCCTTTTACCCTCTTATCCCTCCCTTCCCACCCATCTCCCCAGTCCCTTTCCCTTTGGTAACTGTTAGTCCATTCGTGGGTTCTGTGAGTCTGCTGCTGTTTTGTTCCTTCATTTATTTATTTATTTATTTTTTTTCTTTGTTCTTATACTCCACATATGAGTGAGATCATTTGGTACTTGTCTTTTTCGGCCTGGCTTATTTCACTGAGCATAATACCCTCTAGCTCCATCCATGTTGTTGCAAATGGTAGGATTTGTTTCTTTCTTATTGCTGCGTAATATTCCATTGTGTATATGTACCACATCTTCTTAATCCATTCATCTACTGATGGGCACTTAGGTTGCTTCCATTTCTTGGCTATTGTAAATAGTGCTGCAATAAACATAGGGGTGCATGTGTCTTTCTCAAACTGGGCTGCTGCATTCTTGGGGTAAATTCCTAGGAGTGGGATTCCTGGGTCAAATGGTATTTCTATTTTGAGTTTTTTGAGGAACCTCCATACTGCTTTCCACAATGGTTGAACTAATTTGCAGTCCCACCAGCAATGTAGGAGGGTTCCCCTCTCTCCACATCCTCGCCAACATTTGTTGTTGTTTGTGTTTTGGATGTTGGCCATCCTCACTGGTGTGAGGTGATATCTCATTGTGGTTTTAATCTCCAAGCAGATGATTTTTAATAATTTTTTAGCTTTTTAATTGTCTTTGATGGGAGTAATGGCCCAAATTACATAATTTGTTAGTATGAGTTTAAAGTTTATTTCTTTAAATATCATTAATTTAATATATAAATCTCTCATAATGATCAATAATAAATTTCAGTTGTGTTAAAGAGATTTACATAAAAAACTATAAAAGAAATGGGAAAAAATGATTTTGCTTTGATAAGAGCATTGTAAAGCCAGACAAAAATTAAGAAGAGAAACATATTTTACTATGTAAAACTGAAATATTTCTGTACATTAAAAAATAAAGTTGAAAGACAAGTTATAGACTGAGGATAAGCATTTATAAGGGGAAATTACTTTTAGTTCTCACCTATCACTCCTTTAATTGCAATTTTATTTTCTTTATTTTTTTCTTTATGACTATATGAAAAGTTTATTTATATTTTTCAAATTTAATTTCTGCTTAGTTTGGGCTGCTGTGACAAAGAATATAGCCTGGGTGGTATGAACCATAAACATCTATCTCTCCCAGCTCTGGAGACAGGGAAGGTGCTGGCAGAGCCAGTGTCTGGTGAGGGCCGCCTCCTGCTTTGCCGACGGCCTTCTCCTCTCCGTGTCCTCATACGCTGGAGACAGGCAGAGGAAGGAAGCCCTCTCCCACCTCTTCTTACAAGGGCACTAAGGCCATCACCAGGGCCCACCCTCATGACCGCGTCACCTCCCAAAGGTCACATCTCCAAACACTATCATACTGGGGATTAGAGTTTCAACATATGAATTTTGTGGAGGGACACAAATATTCTGTCCGTAGGAGTCACTACTTTAAAATAGGAGCTTTCTTTGAAAATGACATATTCTGATTATACATTCATTGCCCATGGCCTGAGGAGAATTCCACCCTACACACTGGTTAGAAAGGATCTGAACAAGATGCCAGGATAAATGTTGTGTCATTGGACAAGTCAGGTCCCTTTTCTTGACCTCAGTTTTTTCATCTTTAAAATGGGGCTGGATAAGGGTGTTAACTGGTTTCCAAAAGCCTTTGTAGCTCTGACATTTGGTGGCTATAAATTACCAAATGTTTTTAAAGCTGTGAAACAGGTGACACAAATTGTACTTTTTCTAAGATCCATAAACTCATAGAATATCAGAAAGAGAGGGGAATAGATGTAGTATGAATTATTTGAGCAAATTTTCTTACACTTATGTGACATGGAAAGTTACCTTTTATGTGAACACTGAGGTGGGCACTGCTTCTCCCACATTACCATATTCTTTATTGTTGTCCTTGAACATTTTTATTCATCTTTAATGTACATTTGTGCTCAGCTCAGTGAATACATCCTAATCATTAATTTCAGTGTTACTAATTTTAAGTCATACTTTTAAAAATTCACATTTCCATCCCTATTCTGGGCAAGTTTTTAACACCGACCTGTTACTTGGCCTGGATGAACTGTATGGTAATTTCTTTCACCATATTCACTCATGTTTTATCCCCTCTTTCATGTATTTCTCATATGTTTAGACATTTTACAAATCAAAACATAACATTTTAACTCTATCTGATCTCTTCTATATTTTCTTTTAAATATTCTTACTTTGTACATTTCCCTTACTTTCATTTTAAATTTTTCTAGATTAGCTTATTTTCTCTATAGCCTTGCATTCATGCTTTAAGGCCTTAAAGACTTTTTGGTACTCACTGAGAACAAAGAATAATTTTCTAAAAGATTTACTCATTAATTCAATGTATATTTATTGAAAACCCACTATCACACAAATATTTTAGAAATGAGGGATACAAAAATTAGTAAGAAACACAAACATTCTTTTTGTGTAGTCAATCATTGTAAATGTTTTATTTTTCTTCTGAGCCTTCAAGTGTTTCCTTCTCTTGTTGTACCTGGCAATTGTAAGCTTGTTTCTGTTTCTGTGTATTAGTCTCTGAACAAGAGGAGAGCTAAGCAGACCTAGTACATGCCAACGGGAAGACCATGAGATCATCTTTGACTTCATCCCTTCTGGGTTCACTTGTCTGCTGATTAAATCCTTCCCTTGCACTTAACTGGGTAGTTTATGCATGTGCAGTATGTAGCTCCTTGCCCAGTCCCTATTTAGAAGTTGATTGCACAGGAGATCTTCTCCTAGACCTACTACCCATTCTTATAAATGAACGAGATGAATGAAAATACATCATGACTACTTATTGTTACAAAAGCTCTTGTTTCTTATGTCTATGGCTATAAGGTTCTCTGTAAATCTGCCTTTGATTTTTCTGGGAAATACATTTACCAACATTATGTACAAAGGCTGAGGGGGATTGAGGCGTGTGAATCGGTACTCTGGTGACTTCAGAAAGCAGAGCACCCTTAGTAAAGGGATAACTGCCAAGCTTTCGCTTGAGCAAAGACTTCGGATTTTGAATTAAAGGTCAGGTGGAGACAGAGTCTAAGAGTTATTTTACTTTAAGCAGGAACACAGTGCAAGTCTTTCACCACTTGCATTTTTTTAGTAGGACTCTCTTCTGGTAGTCTTTTTGTATGTCTTTGTATTTTACTTGTAAGTGGTGATGGGGTGCGTCATATTAGAGGCTAACCAGATGCCATTTTTCCCCTATGGTTAATTTTTTAGTTCAACTTCTAATGCTACACTTTCTCATACGTATCTTTATTGGTATTTATAAGTAAATATACTGGTATTTAAATATACATATGTTAGATTTGAGAAACTCTGAATGGTAAGTAATCAAGTAGGTCATGACATAATTTCATTCTCTAGAAAATTACATATAGCAATTTAGGTTGAAATAAGAAAAGTATTAGTTTTTCTAAAAATAAAAGTAGGAATATAAGTATTTTACTAAAAATCACCAACATATTTTTTAAACTTTTATTAGTTTCTACTCTTTTTTAAATTTATTTTTTTCAAAAGTAGTCAAAGTTCATGGTTCAGGTAAAGAAAATAAAATAAAACTTTCCTGTTTTCCACCATGTAACATTACCGTGGTTGTATGTACGTTTGCTTTGTTTCCTGCCCAGGGTTATTTATACAAAGAGCACTAGCAGTACAGTCCATCCTGGTTACAAATCTGTCACTCACTAAGCGTGTGACCTTGGGCAAGTACCTTAACCTCCCAGTACCTTAATTACCTCATCTGTAAAAATGGGGATAATATTATCTCCCTCAAAGAAGCAGTAATTGAGATAATACATGGAAAGCTCTTTAAAACTTCCTGGGACACGAAAGAGCACTTAAAAATGCAGCTCTTGTTATTTGCGACTTCCTTGTTAAAAATGGGTTATTTACCACTTTGTTTCTAAGACTTCTTTTTACTTAATTAAATGGTGCATAATTATTGTCTTATAACATAATTTTAATGGCTGCATAATACATATTTAAAAAATATTATTAGTTAACTTTTTGTAGTTGATTTGCTTTTAATTTCTTACTAGTATATACTTTATTTAGCTTCCTACTGCTGCTCTAACAAATTACCACAAATTTAGTGGCTTAAAATAATCAAATTTATTATCTACGGTTCTGGAGTTCAGAAGTCTAAAATCAAGATGCTGGAAGGGCTGTGTTCCCTTGAAGGCTCCAGGGCAGAACATATATCCCTGCCTCTCCCAGCTTCTGAAAGTCACCTGAATTTCTAGGGTCAGGACCATGTTTCCATTTTCAAGTACATCATTTCAACCTCTGCTTCTGTTGTTACATGTCCTTTTTCTGACTTTGACCCTCTTGCTTCTCTCTTACACGAACCTTTGTGATTACACTGGGCCCACCCAGATAATCCAGGATAATCTTCTCATCTCAAAATTCTTCACTTAACCATATCTGCAAAATCCCTTTTGCTATGGAAGGCAGTGTGTTCACAGGCTCCAGCGATTAGCACCTGGACGTCTTTGGAGGGCCATTATTCAGCCTACCACATATATCAAGCTGAAAGAAATAATCTTTAGAAAGAAACTAATTTGTATGTACTTCATTATTTCTTAGAATACATTTCTAGACATAAAGTTGCTGGTCAATAACATGTTCATTAAAGATTTTTGCTCAATATTGCCCTTTTTAACATTCATCAAAAGCCTGATTGAATGATTATTATCTAGTTATATTCAAGAATGTTGTATTAAAACTCTGATTAGGATTTTATGATAGTTGCATTTTATTTTAATAATAAGCATTGGAACTTCCAAACTTTTTAATCATCTTAACATTAAGCCTTTAGTAGTTGGTTTTTTTTTGTTGTTATTTACTTAGTTTCCAATAACAGGAATTTCTTTAGTTTTCTATTTTGAAACAAAATGCCAACAGAACAAAACGTTCTATTAAATAAGATTTGTTATTCTCCTATCAATCGTAAAACAGCTGTCCCATGAATTGCAGGTGACAAAAATAGGTGAGATATTGCAACATCTAAAAACCAG
Organism: Phataginus tricuspis; assembly: GCA_029783875.1. Classification (NCBI taxonomy): domain Eukaryota; kingdom Metazoa; phylum Chordata; class Mammalia; order Pholidota; family Manidae; genus Phataginus; species Phataginus tricuspis. The sequence goes on along the minus strand of JAQQAC010013566.1, from coordinate 2,033,216 downwards.
AAGAAATAAAGCTGTGATTTCCTAGAGAAATTCATAAGCAACATATCATAAAAGGCAAGAGGTTTTTTTAACTGCTTGCCATATGCCACAGACTTTGATATATTGTATATTACATTTGGAATCTGTCATGAGTATAATTCATGAATTGGAGTTGGAGAATATAGATAGTATTGATTTAAACCTAAGAAATGTGAGGAAAAAAACCCTCTAAGCAAAACTACTCCTGTAATCCCAGTAAGCTAGCCTGGGTTGCTGGCCATTCCTTCAAAATTAAAGCTGGGAAGACTATAGATGAGAATCAGAAACATGAAGTACAGGACTTACCCAAATAACAAACAACCCGCCCACCCCGACCCACGCCTGGGAGACTGACTGCCCAGGCCGGGAACTGGGAGCGCCGGGAACAGCGATGCAGGTCTTTGGAGATGCTCTGCTTTGTCTCCTCCTTCATTACCTTCAGGCAATCACTGCTTTCCCTCTCACCATACGCATCATCAATACCCAGAGGATAGTAATTTAAGGTACAACCAGGGATCTAAAAATGTAACAGAACAAATACAACAAGAAAAGGAAAGTGATGGGCTGAGGAGCTGAGAACAAGTGGAGGCGGCCAAGCGCCCTAGTGCGGCAGAGCTCCCCCAGCCTCTCCCGTCCTGGGCCCAGCTCGTTAGATACAGATCTTCTATGACTTATGATGGGGTTACATCATCATAAACCCATCTTAAGTTGAAAATATAGTAAGTTGAAAATGCATGTAATCCACCTAACCTACTGAACACCATAGCTTCATCTAGTCTAACCTAAACATGCTCGGAACATTTATATTAGCTTTCAGTTGGGTAAAATAATCTAACACAGAGCCTGTTTTGTATGAAGTGTTGAATGTCTCATGTAATTTACTGAGTAATAGACTGAAAGTAAAAAACAGAGCGGTCACGAGTGTATCCGTTGCTCATGCTTCTGACTGCACGGCGACTGGGAGGTGCCCCTCTCTGTGGACCACGTGTCGCTAGCCCGGGAAAAGATGGAGACTCAAAATTCAAAGTACAATTTCTTTTGTACCATTAAAAAATTAAAAAACTGTAAGTCAAACCATAAGTTGGGGACTGTCTCTACTATCTAAGAAGAAAGAATCCTCCTGTGTACTTCATTTCATTTCAAAAGCTGAGTTGAAAACCTGACCCACTTAACCCAGAAGAAGGACAGCAAGCTGGAATCATCGACAGTAGTCGGCATGTTTGGGGCTCATTCCCCCCCCCTGGCGTCAGCTCTTCCTCAGTGCCCCTGACCAGAAAGACATCTAATAATACCTGATTATTATCTAATATCTAATATCTAATATTATTAATCATTATCTAATACCTATAATTAGTATCTAATCTCTCCAGGGAAGCAGGAGATCAAAAATAAACTAATAGACACCTAGGTAATGCAACTATTGTAAAGAAATTGAACAATATATACCATTTGAAGCACAATAGAAACATAATTTAAAGTATAATATTTATACTTAAGCAGAAAGGGCAAGGCACCAACAGTATAAAAAAATAAGTTGTAATATTGGAAATAGATATTAAACTATAATTGTTGAAATAAAAAACATAATAGAAGGGATAGATAACTGCCTGGATATAGGTGAGAATGAATTAGTGATTTAGAAGGTAATACTGAGGAACTCTCTTCTAGAAATCAGCCCTAAAGAATAATACATAAAAAAATACATAAAATATAATAATAAAAATTCACAAAATTAAAGAAAGATGGAAGATTTCAGGCTGAAAGAGTTCATAGAGTGCTAAACAAGGGGGGCTTTTTTAATAAGTAAGCTAGGTTGCAGGGATGAACTCACTTACGAGTTAGTTCATGTGAAAATGCAGAAGTGGTGCCTAGCATTTAGCAGGTAAAATGGTGATGGTAATGGTGAACACTGGGTCTTCCATCCCTTAGTTCAATTGCTCTTGATACCGAATTGTTAGTTCTACTACAAACTAAAACTGCCACATTGGAATTCCTTGGTTCTCTGCCCTTCCTTTTCTTTCTTTTTTTTTTTATAGTAAAACATGAGTGTTACATTCAGGTCAGAAAACCACTTGAACTTCATTTTGATTATTATGACAATGTTATCAAGCCTGCCAGATTAAAGCACCCACCATCTCTGTACTGTTTTCACATGCAGGCAAAGTGGATGGATGGTATGCATTATGATTAAATAACACAGAATCTGCTCTGCCTGTTGCATAGAATTAATTTTGGTATAGCTTCCATTTCATTAGAGAAACACTTTAAAACAGGTCAAGTGTAACCAAGACTAAATTGAAAATGCATTATTCTATTTTGGTAGTACCTCTGAGCTGATACATATTTAATGCAATTTCATAAGGAAGTGCAAGTGTCAGGCATACTCCTTTAAGGAAACAAACGTCTTAAGTCTCACACTAGGTAATTTTAGAATAAACTCAGTATATCTCTTCTACTATCCTGGAACATTTCCTGGACAGAAAGTAAGCTATTTGTGTGAGTTCTGTGGAATACAGCTGATGGCAGCACACTGAACACTGTTTTCTTTATTGTCTGTATCTCTTTGGGGCTTATTTATGCTTTCAGGAATAGCTGGGATTTTTCTACATTTTCTTTATTGGTATTATATTTGTGGAATATGGAAATTTAATGAGATTTACATACATGCTTTGCTCTTTATCCACATATTAACCGTCTTACTTATGAGGTTGTCTGGTCAGCGGGGTAACCCAGTGGCTTTTAACTTTTCAATAAGTGTAATATCAGCTCAGTTTCTGCAGTATTTAACACCCCTTAAAAAGTGAACATTTTAGTTGTATAACTGTTCTGACTTTTCAAAAACACGTGCATGGACTGAGGCAGGCACCTAGGCATTAGCATTCAGCACTGTGGCGTAGGATCTGGGCAGAGGAATGAAGCGTACAGCGGGGTCATGAGTTGTGGCCATAAATCATTAAGCGTATTGTTTGGCTCTCAAAACATTCAAATCAACTGACAGAGGAGAGGGTTGCCATTACTTCCCTTCTTGACAGAGGGCTTTGGGAGAATGTGAAATGATAATTTCTGGGCTTTATATTTCAGCTTTGTCATGGATTTCAAAAGATCACTGGATTTTCCAGGAGTATTTTTCCAAATTGATAAACAACCCAATCTGATCATTTTCCAGAAGAAAATTTCTGAGTGTAAATGCTGATATCTCTATTTTTCCCCACAGCCAGATCACTCTGCCTATAAGTTATTGTTAGAAAACCCTAAGCTACCTGAATTCTGGAATTTTCTACCTCTGTGCCCTCTTCAGTGGTCAACGGCAGTAGGTGCCCCACACATTCACCCTGGCAATAATGACAGAAACCCGATCAGCCTAGACCCTTCTCTCATCTAGTCCCTAAACTCTAGAGTCTTCACGTCTTATACATCTGGTTTTTAAAGGATATCTCCAATTTTTCTCCACTTCTTAGACTCCTGTGTTTCACTTGGGTCAACTGCGATTGCCTTTTAACTGATCTCTTGAGTTTTGTCTGTCTTTCCCTAAATCAACCTTACTTCTCCAGTGCTCTTACTAAAACTCAGGTCTTTTAATATTACTTTCCTGTTTTAAATCTATAGCTCTACTTAACTCAGTCCAAGGATCTCACGTGAGCTGGTTCCTACTTACCTCACCAGTTCCATCTCTGGCATGCCTTCAAATGCAACTGTTTGTTCCAAACTACCAGCAGCTTCAGAATTTCTCATGCTCTTTTAAGTTTTTTCTATGGCTTTGCACAAGTTGTTCCTATCTTCCTTTTTTCTCTGTTCATTTACCTTTTAAAGCTCAGTTCAGGCTCAACCTGCCTAAAAAACCTTTTGTATGCCACAGCCTAATTTGAATTCCTCTTCCTTGTGAAGCTATATTCTCCTCAAGTCTTTATCATAAAACTCAAGGCCTTTTCCTGAAGTTGAAGGTGACAAGTGCTTGCAGGTTTGTCAGACCTAACAATATTTTCTCAGTCTTACTCCTCCCCTCACTCTCCGGGGAATTTTGCTCTCTAGACGCCAGCTCACTCTGTGTATCTCTCCCCGCTGGCACTCTGGCTTGGTACCTAGGTCTGCTCCTGTCTCCCTGACACTTCTGTGCTTCTCTAGGGCTCCTGTCAGCCTACCTCTGTGCAACCAGGACTATTTTTGCAACTCCATCTTTAGATTTGGTCTTTTTTCATACATCTACTCCCTGCATTCTATATTTTATATAAAATACCAATAAGTACTTGATAATTAGGGGAATAACAACCAGATGTCATTGGGACAGTGTTACATGGGCCTACCCTTGTTTCTGAGCTGTACCTTAGAACACTTCAACAGTATCCCCTTATTTCATAGGGCTGTGCTGTTGCATCTAATGTAAGGCTTGCTAAGAGTTGGCCCCTGCAAACTAGTTTGTGATATTGCTAGGCTATTAGCCATCTTCAGACTATGTAAAGGAAGAAAGATGATAGGAGATAAGTGCTATTCAGTGTGATTGAGAAAATGCTTCTATTCATCTCAAGTCAAGTAAAAGGAGATTTAGGAAAACATGGAGAATTTTCAGACTGGCACACACAGTTGTGCAGGCCACACACTGCACTGTAGGGGTGCCACTCACACCAGACACATTAAGGTTTAGTATAGCAAAACAATTTGCTGTCAGGTGGCAGTAAAATATTTTGTTCTAATAAAATCAGTATGTATTATGATAATTATGTGACAGATGGAAGCATGCTATTGTAAGTAGTGCCTTTTTCTACTTTGCATAAAAGGGACATTTGGAATGGTGGTAGACCTGAGTTTGCTATTACCATCTAGATTTTGGAAGCTATAGCAATTACTGTCTGTCTCTCATTTAGAAAAATGTAAAGGTAAGAGACTAACTGAATTTGGGCACTATTGCACAGTTAGGCGAGAAAACCAGTTGGAGTAAGATATACTTCCACTGCTAAGGAACCGGGACTCAGGTTTCCTGCGGGCTTAAGTAGTCTTGAAAGAAATCAGGTCCTCTTGTTCAGACTCATGGAAGAAGTCTGTGTATATGTTCTACTTACAGTGGCTGAGTAATTGATTATCCCAAACCTTAGTGGCTTAAAATTATGCCATTTTTTTTGCTCACAAATCTGCAATCCGGACAGAGCTTGGCAAGAACTCTCTGCTTCACTAGGTATCAACTGGGGAGGCTTACAGTCAGGAACAGGAATCTCAGGGAGGTTCACTCACTCACCTGTCTGCTGCTGGGGCTGGGGAGACTCTAACAGCTCAGGGCTGGGACAGCTGAGGCTCCTTGGACATCTCTCTGTATGTGGGAATTCTCCCTGTGATTCCTCCAGCATGGTGGCTTCAGGGCAGCCAATATTCTTATATTATCATCTCATGGGTCTCAAGGAGAGTGTCATGAGACACAAAGATAACCAGGCAAAAGTTTATGATCCAGCCTCAAAAGAAACAGATATAACTTCCACTACATTCAATTTATTGAAGGAATTACAAAGGCCCACGTGGTTTCAAGGGAAGGGAACACGGCGCCCTTCTCTTGACAGAATAGTGTGAATGTCACCTTGGAGAAAGAGCAAGTGGCATGGGGTATATATAGGTGTAGTGAGAAATGAGTTCTAGAAGGCTCATGAGATGTCAGTTGCCAGATATGCTGCCAGTGTCAGGGAGAATCCAGTTTTGGCAGTCTCCAAAAAGAAAAAAAGAACCCACTGCAGAAGTACCTCAAATCAAAGTCAACACTTGGGTCACACCAAGGACCTCAGTGCCAGATTATGGGGGCACCACAAGATGTTCTTTTTACCAGTTTAAAATCTTTTGTTAAGATTCATCTTTATTTCATCCGTGATTTCTAATTTGTAAACTGTAACTCTACATTTTTTATTTTAATTTTTGCTCTTTAAAAATAGGAACTAATAGCATTCTTTTTTTCTTTACTGAAGTACAGTTGATACACAATCTAATATTCGTTTCAAGTATACAACAGTGCGTTCACCAGGTACCCGCATTAATAAATCCTCACCAAAGGAAGATGTTACAAAATCACTGGCTGTAATCTCCATGCTGTACTACCATCCCTGTGGCCAAATTGTATTACGATTGAGAATTTTTGTGCCAGTTTATCTCCCTACGCCTCCCTACCCACCCATCCCAACTCTTCCCCACGGTGATCACCAGTCACTTCCGTGTCTATCAGTCTACTGCAAGTTCATTTTGTTCTGTTTTGTTTTCAGATTCCACAAATAAGTGAAATCATATGGAATATCTCTTTCTCCACCTGGCTTATTTCACTTAGCAAAATACCCTCTGGATCCATCCATGTTGTTGCAAATGGCAGGATTTCTTTCTTTTTTATGGCTGGATAATATTCTATCCTGCATGGGTACCACATTTTCTTCATGCATTCTTCTATTGATGGACACTTTGGTTGCTTGCATATCTTGGCTATTGTAAATAACACACCAGTAAACATAGTGGTGTATATATATTTTTGAATCAGGAATTTTGTTTTCATCAGCCAACCTAGAAGTGGAATTACTGGGTCATATGATATTTCTATTTTTAGTTTTTTGAGGAACCTTTCCATAATGGCTGCACCAATTTACATTCCTACCAACAGTGTAGGAGGCTTCCCTTTCTCCATATTCTAGCCAACACTTGTAATTTCTTGTCTTTTGGATAGTGGTAATTGGTCTGTTCAGATTTTCTGCTTCTTCCTAGATCAGTCTTGGAAGGCTGTATGTTTCTAAGAATTTGTCCATTTCTCATAGGTTGTCCAATTTATTGGCATATAGTTTTTCATAGAATTATCTAATAATTCTTTCTGTGTTTCTAATGTCAGTTGTAACTATTTCTTTTTCATTTCTGATTTTATTTGTGTCCTATTTTTTCTTAATAAGTCTGGCTAGGGGTTTGTCTATTTTGTTTATCTTCGTTCTTGGTTTCCTTGATTTTTTTTTCTATTGTTGTACTCTTCTCTATTTTATTTATTTCTGCTCTGATCTTTTATTTTGTCCTACCTTCTACTAACTTAGGGTTTAATTTGTTTGTCATTTTCTAGTTTCTTTACTTGTGACTTTAGACTGTTTAGGATTGTTCCTGTTTCATGAGGTAGCCTGGTATTGCTGTGTACTTTCATCTTAGAAATCCTCCCAGAGGTCATCAATATTTTTCTGCTGATCTGTGAGCATGTTTATGGCTGTTACTTTGAAATCTTTATCAAGGAGATCGGTGATCTCAGTTCATCAGCCCTCTGTCTGGTGTCTCACACCTTTATTTTGTTTGGAACATATTCCTCTGCCTCCTTATTTTGTCAGGGTTTCTGTGTTTCTTCCTTTGTATTAGGTAAATCCACTATGTCTCCTGGTCTAGAGAATAATGACTATATGAAGAAGGTGCCTTTTGGTGCCCAGAAGTTCAAGACTCTGTTGGTTCTCCTTTATTGCAGGGCCCCAGTTGCTGTTGGTGGTCTGTGGGTGGGGCTGTCCCTCTGCCTGTCAGCCATCAGTGGCCCATCCCAGTCCACCATGGATGGCAGCTCCCCTGGCTGGCCCTTTGTGAGCCATGCAGTGGAGCCTCTGTTGCAGTCATTGTGGGCAGGGCTCCCTTCCTGCCTGTCTGCAGGGAGTGTCTGATCTCTGTGTCATTGGGTACATCTTGCCTCAGCTGGCCCTCTGTGAGCCTGCAGCAGTGCTCTTGCTGGATCATTGTGTGCAGAGCCGCCCTCTGCCTGCCTGGCAGCCATGGTGGTGCTGCTGGGCTGCTGGGGTCAGGGGTCAGGTGCATGGGGGAGCTCAGCATGGAGCTGTGCTGCCAGCAGGGAGGAAGGAGGGTTGGAGCTGGCTCTGCCGAGGAAACTGGGAAAGGCTCCCTCTGCCTGCCGGGCAGCAAAGTCGCTTTCTGTCTGCCACTCAGCAGAGTCTGATGGCTGCTGGGCTGAGCAGGCCAGGCAGGTGAGTGGGCAGGTGTTCAGAGAAGCATTCAGAGCTGAGTCTGCAGCAGTAGGGATCAAGTGTTTGTGGTGGGCTCATGCAAGCACCTGATCAGTTGGGCTGAGGGAGGGTTGGGGAAGTGTTGTCCACCTGTCCTTTCTCCTACAAAGAGAGCTCCTTCCAAACCTCACCCCTCTGGCACCATTCCCACTGCTGGCAAATCTTTCAGTGCACCTCTGTGTTGGGGCTCAGTGGGACTTATGGATCATGGCTGTCCTCCACGAGCAGCAGGAGTCTCAGCCTCCTAGAATGCTCCACCTCTCCCTGGTGTACATCTCCATTAATCACCAAAGCCCACTGCAATGTGGACTCCCATTCCCAGAGCAGATCTCCAGGGCCAGATGTGCAGAGTTCCTGAGCACTTATCCCCTCTCTGCTGTTCCCCTCCCTCTTGTTTGTAGCTGGGTTAGAGGAAGGGCTTGGGGGCCTCCCGGTCGTGACTCTTCCCCTTTCCCCCTCCCTCTCTGTGTGGTCCTCTCTGCTTCCCCAGGTGCAGGGGGTCTGTTCTGCAGCCCTCAGGTCATTTTCAGGGTCAGCTGTATTTGCTGTAGTTGCTTCCTCAGTGTGTGTGTGTGAGCAGGTTTCCTCCTTGCCTTACTACTCCACCATCTTTTTCACCAGAAGTCCTATTTTATTTAATTTACAAATTAATCATGATCAATATTTCTTCTTTCCCACTGTCATTAACTTTCCCAGGTACTTCACAGCTCATATCCAATTTGTTGTAATGTCTCTGAGTATTACTCTCTGGCTCATCTTATATATTGCTACCATCATTTCCATTTTCTAGCATCTTATGAAAATTTTCAAATGTACATAAAAGCTGAAAGAGTTAGGCGGTCACACCAGTATACCATTACCCAAATTTCTAAAATGTTGCTAATTTTACTTTATCACATATTTATTTTTCCATATCTCCATTTACAAATCCATCTTATTTTTATGATTCATGTCAAAGTAAGCTGCATAGAAAATTACACTTCTTACCTAAATAATTCAGAATGTGTATCATTAACCAGTATTCAGTATTTGTGTACAATGTTTTTAAGAAAGAATTTCATATACAGTGAAATGGATATATCTTAAATATCATGTAGCAAGTTTACTTTGCATTATTTTTTTTAAGTATCATTTTATTATGCTTGTACCCTTCTCAAGAAACCCAGTGGCTTCCTACTGTCAATCAAAATCAACCACTCAAAATCTTTTCTCAGTACAATCACATTAATTCTCCTATTATTTCTGAAATCATTTCCATTTCCTTCTGTGGTGTGAGTCCTACCTAAACTATGATGGCTGTTTACACTTCTGTGTGCGTCCCACAAAGAGGAATCACAGAGGACTGTGAGTGGTGGTCTGGAATGGTGGACTCTGGGTAAATGACTCGGAGTTCAAAACCTGAGCAATAAATCCAGAGTCCGCCACTAACTTGTTTTGTGATAGGGAAAATTAATTAATCTGAGTGTTAGTTTACTAACTTTTAAATTGTAATTCTATCTAAAAAGGTTCCTGTCACGGTCAGTGATAACATGTGTTCAGTACCAACTAGGATGCTTGACACATAGTAGGTGCTCAGTAAATTACACATAGCTGGTGCCCATTAAGTATTCTTATTAATATCCTAAAACATAGTAAAGCTCCAACATCACACTCAAAACCCATTCCCTATTGTTCTACTAATTAAATCATTCAATATGAAACAATGTTTTTACCTCAGATATAATATTTTTAAAGTATAATTTTACTATGTTTAAGAGCAAGCAAAGCTACACTTTATATTCAGGCAGAAAGATCTCTCTATATATGCTGGTCTATTTCCTCATTTGGGATCATCTGTGAGTGAATGAATATATGAGCGTGACAGTGGATAAAGTACATGTGAAGATAGATGGATAGGTCCTATTTCTGTGAATATTTTGCTTCAAATCTCCTTCTAGTATCCTGAATATATATTCACTGAACTCTCTGTATTACAAGGTCTTATTTTCTGAATACCTATATCAAAAAACCCTTTATCTCCTGGGTTAAGTACTGAGCTCAATGCTCAACTGAAAACACAAGTTTTCAGTAAATGTTAACTACCATTATTGTTGTTTTATTTGTCTAATTAGGATAAAGAAAGCATGTCAAAGATTCAACTGATGCAATAAAAATGCTCTTTCATACAGTGTATGCACATGTAATAAATGAGTCTGTCATTAAAACTCGCTGTGATAAACCTAGGAATACAGCACTCAAATGAAATATCTGTGGAACCATTAAATGATTACCATATTTTTTATTATATGTATCCCATCTTATTCTGATCTCAGAATGAAGACTATTTTGCAAAACCTAAATCTTCCATTAGGAGTCTCTCCAAACCATGTTAAATAGTTGAAATACATGGATTAGACACCTGAAAATGTATCAGCTTTTTGGCATATATGTTTTATGTAATTTTTTAGGTGGCCAGGCACAAAAAGTAATTTTAACATTTTGCTTTTTCTTACTTTAAACAAAATCATCTAGAAATAATGGAAATCCCAAGTTAGGGAATCAAGAAACACTTAATATGGAAATACAATCATTAGGTTACCTGTCTAACAGCCTCTCAAGCTCAAGGCACATTCCAAAAGATAATGTTATATTTTTTTCACCTGGCACAGAATAAGTACAAAAGATAAGGTTGTTGAGTAAAAAAAGAAAATGCTAGATAATTGCGTTTGGTCAGCAAAAGTAATTATTCTATTTTAATTTTTAAAGGTAAAAATAAAAGTTATTAAGTCTGAGAAGTTCAGTGCTTTGTGAAGGGAAATCTGACACATGGCAGGTGCAGGGAGTGTAGAGCTCGTTCCTCCTTTTCCTTTGTGGCAGCAAGAAAAAGATGTATTCTTATCATTTTCCCCTTTCCTCACTTCGGCTGAACGATGAGATGGAAAACAATGCAAGCGGTTATTGAGTTTCATTTTAAATTGGTGCTACTTATGTGTCACGATTCCTTCATAGAGCTTTGATTGTAAACGTCAGTGAAATGAGAATCAAATGAGGGACTATGTGATGTATCTCTGCAGCAATTAGTGAGATAGAGATTTGACAATTATCCAGCTCATCTGATCAGCAAAGACTGCCAAAATGGGTAGTTTAATCTCAAATTGGATTTATTTGGCCTAGTCAATCTAAATTGAATAAGCACATTAATTACATTAACAACACAGCTGCCAACATCCGCTTCGCTTTAGGAAGCATGGAAAATAGGGGGGGATGAGGACACTGAAAGGAAACAAATATTAGATGATAGCAAGTAACCAAATAAATGTACCTAAGAGAGGCAAAAAAAATAGGATTCAACTGTAACCTGCAAAAAAGCCAATACCGTAAAAAAATTTAAAAGACAATATCTAATAATGTAAGAAAAACAGAAAAGGAGAGAAGCAGTGGAGATCTTGGTGTAATCCTATGGGAAACACGTCAATGTATCATCTTTTGTTTAAATGGGTGAAATATCATAAAAAAAATCCTCTGATTCCTTCAGCTCTTACTCACTTAAACAATGCCTCTCTTACTTGTAGTATTTGAACTAGAATATGCCCAAGTCCTGGACCGATCAATCTTTATAGCTTTTGGAGCTAAATGCAGCCTATTGTCATGAGTGGTAAAATACGCAAAGTTAAATTATTTTCTAAAATAATTTCATAGGTGAAAAATTCAAGATTGCAACCATCAAACTACCATGATACATGATATGAATTTAAGGAAATTTTTGTTTAGTCTATTGACCTTAAAGAAAATTTTAAAAAGAAGCACTAATTTGTCTTGAGATGCATTTTTCTTGCATGAATTTTTAGTTGAGGAAATCCGGAGGGAGAAAGTTATGACTGCTTAGAGTGTCACAAGACAGCATTCATTCCTCTTGCTTATACCATCTCTACCCACACCTTCCCAACATCCTAGGAAACTATTAATTCATGGCGAGTTAGACTTTGAATGTAGGCTTCTATTTTGTTAGAAATTCATTATACTGAAATATATGAATATCTGCAAAAATTATAAATAAATGCAATGTAATCAGTTTCATTTAAAATATATCCTTCCTATGGAAAAGAAACTACAACTGTAAGTTGCTTTTTGTTTCTGTTCTGTATAAAACAATTAATCAGTGATGAGGGATGATTTCCACCCCGGGCACAACAAAATCACAAGTTATTTATTCCCATTTAATTTTATTATGGAAACCAAATGGTGACCCAGGTTATCTTTACTATCTATGCTGGAAAAATGGCTTCCAATATTACTATAGCACCACTGTCATAACCATAGAGCTATGCCATTTATTCTCTGGGGCCTACTCGTGATCAATGGTTCTTGATTTTCAATATTTCTTAAGAGAATATTACCTTAAGTCAAGCAAGACTGAATGGCAGCTATCAGGATTTAATAACCTGCAAATTGACATTTTAAGTATTATCACATATTGTCCAGATTGGGATTATTTTCTAACTCTGTGGAAAACATCCAGGCACCATGCACTGATTCTTTTCCACAGAGGAATTTAACATATTTCCTAGAGCAGCAGTGTCTGTCTGATAGAACTTCCTGTAATGATGGAAATATTCTGAACTTATGTTGTCCAATATGGTAACCAGTAAGTACTTGTAACTACTGGACATTTGAATGTAGTAAGTGAAACTGAAGAACTTATTTTAAAATTTTATATAATTGAAATTAATTTAAAATTTAGATAGCCACCCACGGCTGATGGCTACCATACTGGACAGCACTGTTCATGAGTCAATAAAGAGCTACAAGCAGACCTTGTTTCACTGTGCTTTGCTTTATTGTACAGATACTGCATTTTTCACAAACTAAAGGTTTGAGTCAAGCAAGTCTATCCACATTATTCCAACAACATTTGCTCACTTTATGTCTCTGTATCACCCCTTGGTAATTCTTGCAATATTTAAAACCTTTTCTTTATTCTTACACTTGTTATGGTGATGTATGATCAAAGGTTACAACTAATTGAAAGCTCAGATGATGGTGTTTTTTAGCAATGAAGTATTTCTTAATTAAGATATATACACTGGATGGAGTTCCGGGAAGAGGGCGGCGTGAGCAGGACAGTGGAAATCTCCTCCCAAAACCATATATATTTATGAAAATACAACAAATACAACTATTCCTAAAAGGGAGACCAGAAGATACAGGACAGCACCCAGCCTGCATCTACACCTGAGAGGACTCGGCCCCCCACGAGGGGGTAAGATACGGAGCCACGTCCCAGCAGGACCTGAGCACTGCCCCACCCCAGTGCACCAGCGGGAGGAGAGGATTCAGAGCTGGCAGGGAGTGGAAGTACAGGTCCGTGAAATAACCAGCCCTGGTGATCTGCGCCGGGAGAGCTGACACGCATCGCACAGTGTATCAGAGATTGGAGAGACAGAGGGTGTGGAATCTGAGCCTGGGAATGCACCAGGTCCTCGCAGATGGCTCCCCGGGACAAAAGAAAGGTGTGCGCTTTTTTTTAGCGGTCTTAAAGAGATAGGGGCCCAACGAAGGAGCAGGATCATCCCAGCACATTCAGCCCAGCAGGCTGGAAGTCCTGGGGAATTTCGGACCCCTTGGCTGGCTACTGGGAAAAAGTAGCCTCACTGAGACTTCCCACAGAGATCAGCAGCCTCCCATTCATTCCCACCCAGGCCAGAGCTACAAAGGGCCTTGCGGAACAGTGTGGCCAGAGCTGCAGAATAGTGGAGCAACAGGACCACCTACAGCATCCTCACAGAATCTACTCCCGGTGGGTGTCTTTTTTTTTTTTTGGTGGTGGTTTATTTTTGTTTCTCTTTTCCTTTCTTTTCTTTTCTTTCTTTTCTTTCTCTTTTCTTCCTCTTCTTCCTTTTTTTTCTCATTTTTTTTAAAGTTTAAAGAGCCCAGATGACATACGTGGCACCTACCAGTGACCACTTCTATTGCCATGAAAAGACAGAGGAATATGGTACAAACAAAGCTTATCCAGACCCAGACACCAGAGAGGGGGTCTGAAGGGATGGAAATACACAATCTTCCTGAAAAAGAATTCAGAATAAAACTAATAACCACACTGATGTACCTACAGAAAAATGTGCAAGAGCTGAGGGAGGAAGTGAGGGAAGTGAGGAAAGACAGTGCAGAAATGAGACAAGTGATCAACGGGCTTAGCAGCAGACAGGACGAGATGCAAGAGACTGTTAATGGAACAAAAATCAGAGAACAGGAATACAGAGAAGCTGACACAGAGAGAGATAAAAGGATCTCTAGGAATGAAAGAATATTAAGAGAACTTGTGTGACCAAACCAAACGGAACAACTTTCGCATTATAGAATTACCAGAGGAAGAAGACAGAGAAAAAGGGATAGAAAGTGTCTTTGAAGAAATAATTGCTGAAAACTTCCCCATACTGGGGAAGGAAATAGTCTCATGGTCCATGGAAGCCTGCAGATCTCCAAACACAAGGGACCCAAGGAAGACAACACCAAGACACAAAATAATTAAAATGGCAAAGATCAAAGATTAGGACAGAGTATTAAAGGCAGCTAGAGAGAAAAAAAAGATCACCTACAAAGGAAAACCCATCAGACTATCATCAGACATCTCAAGAGAAACCTTACAGGCCAGAAGAGAATGGCATGATATATTAACGTAATGAAACAGAAGGGCCTCGAACCAAGAATATTGTATCCAGCACGATTATCATTTAAATATGACGGAGGGATTAAACTATTACCAGACAAGCAAAAGCTGAGAGAGTTTGCCTCCCATAAACCACTACTACAGGATATCTTAAACGGACTGCTCTAGAGGGAAGCACTCCTAAGGCTAAAAAGATGTCACCAGAGAAAATAAAATCATAGAAAAGAAAGCAGACCATCCAAATAACAACTAAAGGCAAAGAATAAAACACCTAGTATATAAGAATGGAGGAGGAAGAATAAGAAGGGAGAAAAATAAAGAAACATCAGACTGTGTTTACAATAACTTAGCAAGAAAGTTAAGGTAGATTGTCAGGTAGTAAAGAAGCAACCCTTGAACCTTTGTTTAACCACGAATCTAAAGCCAGCAATGGCAGTACATATCTATCGATATTCACCCTAAATGTAAATGTAATGAATGCACCAATCCAAAGACACAGAGTAATAGAATGGATAAAAAAGAAAGACCCATCTATATGCTGCTTACAAGAGACTCACCTCAAACCCAAAGATATACATGGACTAAAAGTGAAGGGATGGAAAAAGATATTTCATGCAAACAACAAAGAGAAAAAAGCAGGTGTTGCAGTACTTGTATCAGACAAAATAGACTTCAAAACGAAGAAAGTAGCAAGAGATAAAGAAGGACATTACATAATGATAAAGCGGTCAGTCCAACAAGAGGATATAACGATTATAAATATATATGCATCCAACACAGGAGCACTGGCATATCTGAAACAAATACTAGCAGAATTAAAGGAGGAAATAGAAATCAATGCATTCATTGTAGGAGACATCAACACACCACTCACTCCAAAGGACAGATCAACCAGACAGAAAATAAGTAAAGACACAGAGGCACTGAACAACACCCTAGAACAGATGAACCTAACAGACATCTACAGAACTCTACACCCAAAAGCAGCAGGATACACATTCTTCTCAAGTGCACATGGAACATTTTCCAGAATAGACCACATACTAGGCCACAAAAAAAACCACAGTAATTTCAAAAATATAGAAATTCTACCAACCAACTTCTCAGATCACAAAGGTATAAAACTAGAGAAAAATGTTAGAAAGAAAACAAAAAGGCTCACAAATACATGGAGAATTAACAACATTCTCCTAATGAATCAATGGGTTAATGACCATATCAAAACAGAAATCAAAGGATATATGGAGACTAATGACAACAACAACACAAAGCCACAACTTCTGTGGGACGCAGCAAAGGCCGTTCTAAGAGGAAAGTGCATTGCAATCAAGGCCTATGTAAAGAAGGACGAACATTCCCAAATGAACACTCTAAAGACACAATTACTGAAATTGGAAAAAGAAGAACAAATGAGGCCCAAAGTCACCAGAACGAGGGACGTAATAAAGAGCAGAGAAGAAATAAAATTGAGAAGAATAAAACAATAGAAAAAATCAATGAAAGCGAGAGCTGGTTCTTTGAAAAAATAAACAAAATAGATAAACCCTTAGCCAGACTCATTAAGAGAAAAAGAGAATCTACACACATTAACAGAATCAGAAATGAGAAAGAAAAAATAATGATGGACCCCAGAGAAAACAAAGAATTATAAGAGAATATTATGAGAATCTATGTGCTAACAAGCCAGAAAACCTAGAAGAAATGGACAACTTCTTAGAAAAATACAACCTTCCAAGACTGACCAAACAAGAAACAGAAAACTAAACAGACCAATTACCAGCAATGAAATTGAATTCATAATCAAAAACTTCCCAAGAACAAACCCCCCTGGCCAAATGGATTCACCGCTGCATTCCACCAGACATATAGAGAAGAAATAACACCCATTCTCCTTAAAGTTTTCCAAAAAATAGAAGAGGAGGGAATACTTCCAAACTCATTCTATAAACCCAGCATCACTCTAATACCAAAACCGGGCAAAGACCTCACCCAAAAAGAAAATTACAGACCAATATCCCTGATGAACATAGATGCAAATTACTCAACGAAATATTAGCAAATCGAACTCAAAAATACATGAAGAGAATCATACACCATGATCAAGTGGGATTCATCCCAGGGATGCAAAGATGGTACAACATTTGAAAATCCATCAACATCATGCACCACATCAACAAAAAAAAAGAACAAAAACCACATGATCATCTCCATAGATGCTGAAAAAGCATTTGACAAAATTCAGCATCCATTCATGATTAAAACTCTCAACAAAACGGGTATAGAGGGCAAGTACCTCAACATCATAAAGGCTATATATGACAAACCCACAGCTAACATCATACTTAACAGCGAGAAACTGAAAGCTTTCCATCTAAGATCGGGAGCAAGACAGGGATGCCCACTCTCTCCACTGTTATTCAACATAGTGCTGGAGGTCCTAGCCATGGCAATCAGACAAAACAGAGACATACAAGGCATCCAGATTGGTAAAGAAGAAGTCAAATTGTCATTATTTGCAGATGACATGACATTGCACATAAAAAACCCTATAGACTCCACTCCAAAACTACTAGAACTAATATCTGAATTCAGCAAAGTTGCAGGAAACAAAATTAACACACAGAAATCTGTTGCTTTCCTATACACTAATGATGAACTAACAGAAAGAGAAATCAGAAAAACAATTCCATTCACAATTGCATCTAAAAGAATAAAATACACAGGAATAAACCTAACAAAGGAAGGGAAAGACGTATACTCTGAAAACTACAAGACACTCCTAAGAGAAATTAAAGAGGACACTAACAAATGGAAATTCATCCCATGCTCTTGGCTAGGAAGAATAAATATTGTCAAAATGGCTATACTACCTAAAGCAATCTACAGATTCAATGCAATCCCTATCAAAATACCACCAGCTTTCTTCAATGAACTGGAACAAATAATTCTAAAATTCATATGGAACCACAAAAGACCCCGAATAGCCAAAGCAATCCTGAGAAGTAGGAATAAAACAGGGGGAATTACACTCACTGACTTCAAGCTCTACTAGAAAGCCACAGTAATCAAGACAATTTGGTATTGGCACAAAAACAGACCCACAGACCAGTGGAACAGAATAGAGAGTCCAAGTATTAACCCAAACATATACAGTCAATTAACGTTTGATAAAGCAGCCTTGGATATACAATGGGGAGATGACAGCCTCTTCAGCAGCTGGTGTTGGAAAAACTGGATAGCTACATGTAAGAGAATGAAATTGGACTACTGTCTAACCCCATACACAAAAGTCAACTCAAAATGGTTCAAAGACCTGAATGTAAGTCATGAAACCATAAAACTCTTAAAAAAAATAGGCAAAAATCTCTTGGACATAAACATGAACAACTTCTTCATGAACATATCTCCCAGGGCAAGGGAAACAAAAGCAAAAATGAACATGTGGGACTAACTATCAAGCTGAAAGCTTCTGTACAGCAAAGGACACTATCAGTAGAACAAAAAGACATCCTACAATATGGGAGAATATATTCATAAATGACGTATCAAATATGAGATTGACATCCAAAATATATAAAGAAGTCAAGCACCTCAACAAATAAAAAGCAAATAATCCAAATAAGAAATGGGCAGAGGACATGAATAGACACTTCTCCAAAGAAGAAATTCAGATGGCCAACAGGCACATGAAAAGATGCTCCACATCGTTAATCATCAGAGAAATGCAGGTTAAAACCACAATGAGATATCACCTCACACCAGTGAGGATGGCCAACATCCAAAACACAAACAACAACAAATGTTGGCGAGGATGTGGAGAAAAGGGAACCCTCCTACAGTGCTGGTGGGAATGCAAATTAGTTCAATCATTATGGAAATCAGTATGGAGGTTCCTCAAAAAACTCAAAATAGAAATACCATTTGACCCAGGAATCTCAGTCCTAGGAATTTACCCTAAGAACGCAGCAGCCCAGTGTGAAAAAGACAGATGCATCCCTATGTTTATCCCAGCACTATTTACAATAGCCAAGAAATGGAAGCAACCTAAGTATCCATCAGTAGATGAATGGATAAAGAAGAGGTGGTACATATACACAATGGAATATTAATCAACCATAAGAAGAAAACAAATCCTACCATTTGCAACTACATGGGTGTAGCTAGAGGGTATTATGCTCAGTGAAATAAGCCAGGCTGAAAAATACAAGTATCAAATGATTTCACTCATCTGTGGAGTATAAGAACAAAGAAAAAACTGAAGGAACAAAACAGCAGCAGACTCACAGAACCCAAGAACAGACTAATAGTTACCAAAGGGAAAGGAACCTGGGAAGATGGATGGGAAGAGTGGGATAAGGGGGAAAAAGGGGCATTATGATTAGCAGACATAATGTTCGGGGGGCATGGGGAGGGCTTTACAACTCAGAGAAGACAAGTAGTGATTCTATAGCATCTCACTAGGCTGATGGACCGTGGGGTTGGTGGGGGGGACCTGATGAAGGGGGTAGTTTAATAACCATAATATTATGCATGTAATTGTAGATTAATGGTATCAAAATAAATTTTTTAAAATATATACACACTGTTTTTTTTAGACATGATAATATTGCACACTTAATAGACTATGGTATAGTATAAACACAACTTCTATTTACATTGGCAAAGCAAAAATATTTATTTGACTCATTTTGTTGTGATACTCACTTTATTGTGGTGCTCTGGAACCTGCTCTACTGCAAATTCACCTGTATAAAGTATTTTTTTCATATACACCATAAAACAAGTCTTTTTCATCTTGACCTGAAGGACCCATACTCTTGGAGAAAGACTTCCCCCCTAACCTGTAGGATGGGTGAGAATGGTTCATGTCATTTTGGTGTGTAAGACATGAGATCCTATTCATTTCATGAGTCTATTAATTTATATTACACAAAAAAAGAAATTAGTAATATATGCAAGTACAATATTGAAGAATTTAAGTTAATTGAGCTGGTTTATTTGGTACATGTCAAGTTGTCCTCTCCCAGTGTTGCTCAATATCTTGGCACTCTACTCTCCTGCTCTGCCTGTTCCCTCCCACTGAGTGGTTTGCAAGACCTGTTTTCTGAGTTCTTTAGGTGTCATACCTGCGATGCACTGGGCCAGAATATCTGGGCAGGATAGCTGATAGTTCTTCAGCTAAGGAGACCTGTGGCATACAGACTAAATGCCAACAGCAATCCCATGGCCCATAGCGTCTGAGTCATGAGAGAACCTAAAGCTTTGTTTCTGAATTTTACCTACATGAACATAGTCTTTGTTAACAACTAACTCTTATTTTCAACTAAAACTATTTTAAATTTGGACTTCCCTGAAGGTGAGTTGTCCTTGTCTTAAGGGATGTTCAGAGAGGCAATAAAATGCAAACTGATTAACACTGGAAGAAAAGTATATCCATCTACTAAGTGTTGGAGGAGATAAAAAGTTATAGATCTTAGCTTCCTAATGGACATTCTGTTCAAAGGTTTAATCACTGATATAATACTTAAAAGTGGAATTAAAAGCAGACCATAGAAACTATGGAGCTAACTAAGTCTTAAACTGTGTTTTAGAGATGAATCCCTTTCCCACCCACCACCCAAATGTTGGTCACATTAAAGTATGTTTAACAAAGAACCTGCAACACTTCCTGTTATTGGAAGCCTAAATAAACTGCATATGGTGCTAATGTTGAAAGAAGCCACAACTAAACAAAGACGGCATGTTTAAGGACCTCATTACCAAAGGAAAAGGAAGAGAAAATATTTCAAATCTTCCAGTACCTACCAGTTCCCAGAATACACATGAGATCTCAGACCTAATTTAATTGGTTGACAAAAGCAAGCCAGTAATACAATGTCCAAATCCTGATCCCTGAGGTAGCCTCTGTCACCTGTGATCGTGGTCACAGAGGTCCCTTCACCCAGCGGTCAGACCCACAGCCTGCTCGGTGGCGCCCGACACTAGGCTCCTCAGAGCCCAGAATGCCTATAACTGCAAGCAGGCAAAGCTGACCACAGCTACAGCCGAGGCTCCCCAAACTCATGGCTTTTCCTGGTTCTGGAGATCCAGGAGAGTCACTGAGCCTGGCCTAGTGAAATGCTGAAAACAGCAGCAGAACAAAAAACCTTTTGGTCAGCGAGGATGCTCCAGATGAAAGCTCAGTGATCCTAGGATATATATTCCATAAGCGCGGTGACTCCAGTAGCTTCTGACAGCTTTGAATGTCTAGCATAACTTCTTACATACAAGAAATAGGCATTCTCTAACTATTCAGTGTACATGTAGAAAGTCAGAGATACTGTCCTATTTTTGTTTTACAAAAAGTAATAGGAAAAAACATATAGCAGATCAAGCCAGTTTTAACAAATAAAAGCAAAGATTGTCATCATCCAGAAGACTGATCTTTCAGGTGTATTTCTCTATACATATGTGGTGACATCATTCTCACCTTTGTAAATTTTTCATCTCATAAAAACTATGTATTCTCTCCCAAACAGGCATGAGTATACATACACTCAAATAAATTTGCAATGATTTCAGGGTTTTTGTCTGGACCTTCTAAAGCCCTAGAGAATTGAGGAATCTGACCTTCTAAAACATACTGGGTGTCCCAGAGCAGTGCTTCTTGAATCATCTGTGAAGTACCCTGCCTCTTCTCCTGATTCTGATCATTTATGGACAAATACTCTTGAAATACAATTAAAGATTAGCGTGTGACTGGAAGTTGTAAGAACGTAAAATTGCTATAAAAGTTTCTAAACTGCTTAGGTCAGATTCCCTGGAAGCAAAGCCTCGGACAAGAATCCTTCTCCAAGTGAGGTACACAGGCAATATTTTCAGAAGTGGACAGAGGGAGGAAGTTACGGAGCAGGAGCTAGAGCTAGCCAGCTTGTCGTCTTACCTGGGCACTATCTTCAGCTGATTTCCCAGAGAAGCTTTGCCACCCAGATGGCACCAAGTGGTAATTCCACCTGGAGACAAGGGAGTCAGTGCCCCCTTTCCTGCCAGGCAGCTGCTGACTTCCTGGGATGGGGAGTAGACAGCCTTTTGAGTGAGAAAGTTCCTGTTTGGCCAATGGAAGATCCCTGGAGAGGGACTGTGAGCTACTATAGCTAACACACAGCAGCTGGGTGACGGGGCACTGCCCTGCAGGAGGGATCTGGGAGGGGAATCAACAGCATCCACTCTAGATGACTCCTTAGACCACTCAGACCCGCTTGTGATTCTCATCAAGTTCATTCCACCTTGGCATAGCTTCTCCAGGTCTCAGATTGGTTACACTTTGCAGAAAAACTTACAAGAGGAGGATCAACAGGATGAAATATAGCCCTTGATGCTGCATTTGGTCCAGACGTCATAACTGTTACTCATCATTTCCCTCACTGCACATCCCTTCTAGATGCCTTACACCTTTTTCCAACCCTTCTGCTGGTGTAGGTAGCTTGCCTGAAGGGTCTGAGTCCCTGCTTGCTGTGCCCTTATCAGGCTGAGGTTGCTATACTTGCCTATTTATAGCCATAGCAGAGCAAGGGAAATAGATATCCTAATATATCACTTGAAGGGCATACATATTTCTCCCTGTCACCATTATGTAGCAGAACTTTCTCAGGAGGATAAGGGTTAATTGTTCCTACTTAATGATAACATGTTTCTTTACTTACTGGGCTACTAGCAGGGGGACCTCCAAGAGACTTCATGCTTTTAAGTTTAGTGGGGCTCCTACTGTGTTCTCAGGTAGAAGTGCCCCTCTGTGAAACAGAACTTAAAAAACCACAGAGCCTAAAGTGATGGCTGTGGGAAGCATAAATTCCCCAAGTAAGTCACTGGGAGTAGGGTAACTGGTGAATTAGGGAACTCCTGTTTTTACCCCTTAGTTCCTGGATTCAAGAATTCTACCTTTAGGAAGTAAAACTGCTGGTTTTGAAGACATACTGCATCCTGTGGGACAGTGCCCTCTCTCCCAGGGTGGCTTTTCTAAGCTTCTAACTCTGATGCATCTTTAAAATTCTATATAGTTGCTGTTATCAGGTTGGCCGCATGTACCTGATAGGGTAAGTGCTGAGTCCCATGGATACCATGGCCACACACCCACCGCCATACATTTTTCACTATAAAATGAGTCCCTGGTTCTGAGATGATGTGAGGCAGAGTCCTGTGCTAGTAGACTGGACACTCTAAATTCTCAAGCTGGTGGTGGCGGCTCGAAGCTCTTGCATGAGGCACAGGGTGGGGCTAGAGAGAGGTAGCAAGGTACTCACCTCAGGCACACATGGAAGGGGGCACCAAAACCTCAGAAATCGAGAGAAGACAAATTTTATAGCAATATTTCTTTAAAATTAAAATTAATGCAAAAAGATCCATGATGAACAAATACCAAAAATTTAAATAACTACAAAATCAGCATTACAGATTTTTCCTTTTGCTTCTGTCTGCACATGGCCTGATATAGAACTGATTCTGTTCTTATTTTAAAAAATTTTATTTTATTTATCATGGAGTTTTTTGCATGACACTTGATTCTTAAAGTATTGCATTAAATTTATTTTAATAACCAAGTTTTTTGGTGCCCTCTGAAATTTTGTGTCTGAGCCTACCGCCTCACTTACCTCGCCCTAGTCCTAGCCCTACACGATAGGCAGGTCTGAGTTAAAAAGTATCTGAGGCAATTAAGTTGCCGTCAAGTGGCTGGTGGGTCTTTTTGATAAACAGTACTAAACTGGGGGACTCAACATCAGTCTTTGCTACTGACAGGTCACATGTTAATTCATCAGTGGAAGTAGCTAGATCACCAGCACCAAGGGAAATGATGTGGTACTGGTGCCTATGCATAGTCTTCTGCCATATGGCTACTTCATTTATGAGCCCCAGGATGGGAATGGGGCAGCTTAGGACAGAGGCTGACTGAAGTCCACTGGGTAAGTCATCCTTTCCACCTGACTATTTAGTACCTCTTCTGCAATAGACACTCTTTGGTGGGTATTAAATGATTATTTAAAAAATACTTCCATGTTACGCATCTAAGGTGAAAGGCCACCACTTGACTTAGGAAAACTCTCTGAAGAGGGAGGCAGCTGTTAAATTAACTGAAAACATTCAGAGGAGTTGGGAGAAGGTGGCTAGAATTGAATATCTGGGTGGGGTAACAACAATCATGAAATTTGGTCCAAGCATCACAGCTTCATACATCTACAGAGTCCATGTTAAGAACATATATTCTAGAGCTAATAAAACAAAACAGGTTATACTCATTCATTTAATACATATTTACTGAGTGTATATTACTTATGGTCACTTTTCTAAATGCTGAGGAAGCAGTACTGAGCAAAGAAATTGTTCTTGTTCTCATCTTAAATTAAATAATATATTACAGGTTATAACACAGTCCTTAAAGAAAAATGCATCAGGAAAGGAGACAGGTAGACACTGATAAGGTGGTATCTAAACAGACATGTAAAAAATCAAGGAAGTCAATGACGCAGACATCTGGGGAATGAGCTCCAAGCAGCAGGAGCATGGGGCAGCCTGAGCTGTGCTGGAGCGAAAGTGGACGTTCGAGGAACACCACGCGGTCTGTGCGTGTGGAGCTGAGTGACTAGGAGGAAGTATGATAAGAAATACAATTAGAGAGATAATGCAGGGCCAGATTAGGGCTCCTTGGACAATGTAAACATTTATATTTTACTCTCAGTGATATAGGAAACCATTGAAGGGTTTAAACAGGAGCAAGACACTATCTGACTTATATTTGAAAAGGATCATTTTGGCTCTTGTGTGAAAAATGAACTTAAAAGGATATGAAGGTGATTGTTTCTATCATATCATCATTTAATTTCTCAGTCTGTTCCCTGCAGAAACCTGCTGGCTCAGGCAAATGACAGGAGACCCTGACGGATGTAACCACGTAGTAGCTCCAGGTGCAGCCACTGTGCTGCTTGTAATATCATTACTAGAGAAGATCAACACAATGTCTTGTATATGGTAAGAAGCTAGTAACGTGTTCTTTTCAGTATTCATAAAGGAGAACCAGCAGCAGTTTGCATTCACCTGGCATGGATATCACTATACATTCCTGGTCCTGCCCTAGGGATATGTTGGTGACCTTCATCGTCAGTTGTCAAATGTCAGATTATTCCACTGTGTTCATAATGTCATGTTGATCAGTTCTAATGAGCAGGAAAGGCCAGTAGTCTGAATGCCTTAAGACATGTGTATTCCAGAGGGCAGGAGAAGCCAAATCAGTGAAAATTTCAGGGGTCCTGTTTCATTGTGTATGTCAATACATTCCCTTCAGAATGAAGGACACATTCTGCATCTTACATTACTATTAAGAAAGACCCAGGTACTTGATAGGATTCTGTGTTTCAGAAGCAGCAAAAACCACAGTTCAGAATAATGCTCACACCCTTTCTCAGACGACTTATAAGGCTACCATTTTTTTTATTTTGCTATTACTAATGTACAATTACATAAGCAACATTATGGTTACTAGACTCCCCCTATTATCAAATCCCCCCCACATACCCCATTACAGTCACTGTCCATCAGAGTAGTAAGATGCTATAGAATAATTACTTGTCTCTGTGTTATACTGCCTTCCCCATATCCCCCCCATACCCCTCCCTGGCTACATTATGTGTGCTAATTGTAATAGCCCTTTTCCCCCCTTATCTCTCCCTTCCCACCCATCTTCCCCAGCTCCTTTCCCTTTGGTAACTGTTAGTGTATTGTTGGGTTCTGTGAGTCTGCTGCTCTTTTGTTCCTTCAATTTTATCTTTGTTCTTATACTCTGCAGATGAATGAAATCATTTGATATTGTCTTTCTCCACCTAGCTTATTTCACTGAGCATAATGCCCTCTAGCTCCAACCAAGATGTTGCAAATAGTAGGATTTCTTTTCTTCTTATGGCTGAATAATATTCCATTGTGTATATATACCACATCTTCTTTATCCATTCATCTACTGATGGACACTTAGGTTGCTTCCATTTCTTGGCTATTGTAAATAGTGTTGCAGTAAACACAGGGGTGCATATGTCCTTTTCAAACTGGGCTGCTGCATTTTTAGGGTAAATTCCTGGGAGTGGAATTCCTGGGTCAAATGGTATTTCTATTTTGAGTTTTTTGAGGAACCTCCATACTGCTTTTCACAATGGTTGAACTAATTTGCATTCCCACCAGCAGTGTAGGAGATTTCCCCTTTCTCCACATCCTTGCCAATATTTGCTGTTGTTTGTCTTCTGGATGGCTGCCATCCTAACTGGTGTGAGGTGATATTCATTGTGGTTTTAATTTACATTTCTCTGATTATTAGCGATATGGAGCACCTTTTCATGTCCTATTGACCATATGAATTTCTTTTTTGGAGAAGTGTCTGTTCAGCTCCTCTGCCCATCTTTTAATTGACTTATTTGTTTTTTGTTTGTTGAGGTGCATGAACTCTTTATATAATTTGGATGTCAACCCCTTATTGGATATGTTATTTATGAATATATTCTCCCATACTGTAGGATGTCTTTTTGTTGTACTGATGGTGTCCTTTGCTGTACAGAAGGTTTTTAGTTTGATATAGTCCCACTTGTTTATTTTTGCTTTTGTTTCCCTTGCCTGGGGAGATATGTTCATGAAGTAGTTTCTCATATTTATGTCCACGTGATTTCTGCCTATGCTTTTTTCTAAGAGTTTTATGGTTTCATGACTTACATTCAGGTCTTTGATTCATTTTGAGTTGACTTTTGTGTATGGGGTTAGACAGTAATCCAGTTTCATTCTCTTACATGTAGCTGTCCAGTTTTACCAACACCAGCTGTTGAAAAGGCTGTCATTTCCCCTTTGTATAGCCATGGCTCCTTTTCATATATTAATTGACCATACATGCTTGGGTTTATATCTGGGCTCTCTAGTCTGTTCCATTGGTCTATGGGTCTATTCTTGTGCCAGTAGTAAATTGTCTTGATTACTGTGGCTTTGTAGTAGAGCTTGAAGTCAGGGAGCATAATTCCCCCACTCTATTCTTCCTGCTCAGGATTGCTTTGCCTATTCGGGGTCTTTTGTGGTTCCATATGAATTTTAGAACTATTTGCTCTAGTTCATTGAAGAAAGCTGTTGGTATTTTGATAAGGATTGCATTGAATCTGTAGATTGGTTTAGGCAGGATGACCATTTTGACAATATTAATTCTTCCTATCCATGAGCATGGGATGTGTTTCCATTTATTGGTATCTTCTTTAATTTCTCTCATGAGTGTCTTGTAGTTTTCAGAGTATAGGTCTTTCACTTCCTTGGTTAGGTTTATTCCTAGGTATTTTATTCTTTTTGATGCAATTGTGAATGGAATTGTTTTCCTGATTTCTCTTTCTCCTAGTTCACCGTTAGTGTATAGAAATGCAACATATTTCTGTGTATTAATTTTGTATCCCACAACTTTCCTGAATTCAGATATTAGACTTAGTGGTTTTGGAGTGGATTCTTTAGGGTTTTTTATGTACAATATCATGTCATTTGCAAACAGGGACCATTTAGCTTCTTCCTTACCAATCTGGATACCTTTTATTTCTTTGTGTTGTCTGATTGCCATGGCTAGGACCTCTAGAACTATGCTGAAAAAAGTGGGGACAGTGGCCATCCTTGTCTTCTTCCCGATCTTAAAGGAAAAGCTTTCAGCTTCTTGCTATTAAGTATGATGTTAGCTGTGGGTTTGTCATATATAGCCTTTATGATGTTGAGGTACTTGCCCTCTATACCCATTTTGTTGAGAGTTTGTATCATGAATGGATGTTGAATTTTGTCAAATGTTTTTTCAGTATCTAGGGAGATGATCATGTGGTTTTTGTCCTTTTTTTGTTAATGTAGTGGATGATGTTGATGGATTTTTGAATGTTGTACCATCCTTGCATCCCTGGGATGAATCCCACTTGATCATGATGGATGATCTTTTTGATGTATCTTTGATTTTGAGTTGGGTTTGCTAATATTTTGTTGAGTATTTTTGCATCTATGTTCACCAGGGATATTGGTCTGTAATTTTCTTTTTTTGTGGTGTTTTTACCTGGTTTTGATATTAGAGTGATGTTGGCCTCGTAGAATGAGTTTGGGGGTATTCCCTCCTCTTTTACTTTTTGGAAAACTTTAAGGAGGATGGATATTAGGTTTTCACTAAATGTTTGAAAGAATTCAGCAGTGAAATCTCTGTCCAGGAATTTTGTTCTTAGGTTGGTTTTGATTACCAATTCAATATTTTTACTGGTAATTGGTCTATCAGAAGGCTACCATTTCTGAGTGGGCCTGAAATAAGAGAAGTTTCTGCAACAGTTTCAGCAGCAATACAAGCAACCTCGATGCCAGAGCCACAATAAGTGGTAAATCCCATACTATTATAGGTACAATAGCAAATCAAAATGCACAGCAGGTTCTCTGTTGTGGAGAAAATGGAAGTTTCTATGGCTGGGATGCTCACCTGACGCTAAACTACTTGATGATGTAATAGGCCTACTGCTAGGCTAATGCTTCTACACCCATAAGCAATAAGCTATTATTGGCTGAGTCACTCTATAGAGTTCTGCGCAGTGCCCAAGGTGGAGGCAGAGATGGAGGTGGATTGTGGACCTGCACGCCGCTAGAGGCAGACATGATTCTAGTGTTTGATTTACCATGAGAAGAATAAAACGTTTCACCCCCAGAATGTTCTGTTGCCATTTCTTAGTCTCACTGAAGCCACAGTGAACTTGCCCGGAGCTGAAAGCCCTTGGTGAGACCTCTGTCGAGCCCCAAATGGAGAACAGCACTGAAAACTCCAGTGATCCGAATCAAGGCCATACTATTGCAGCTGAGTCCTCATAGTCTGGAAAGCAGCTCTTGGCATGCTGCTTGGCTCTAGAAAGACTGAGGGCCTGACCACGGACATCAGCTGACCACACACCTGAAGCTTTCCCTCATGATCTTGATAACATACGTCACCATCTGTTAGGCAGAGCAGTGAATCATCATACAGCTGGACTTACCCATTATGAGGAGGTAGGGTGTTGTCACATAATGAGGGAACAAGAAATACTTTAAAACTGGCGGCATCCACTGTCATATTTTTCCATAATCCACACCCAGGTTTAATTTCAAATGGTTGATCACTACAACCACAGACTGATAAAAGCATGGTAACCAGGACTGTAGGTCAGAGACACCGCCGCAGCAAGTTGCCTAGTCACACAGAACTGATAACCGAGAATGAGATACTTGGAATGAGTGGTTGAAGATAATGGATCGGTTAAGGCTTTGGCAGCTCCAACATTAAAAGCTAACTCTACTTATCCATGTCTTTGGATTTTCTTCCCCCAGAAATTGTGGCCAGTCATCTGAAAACACCCATGACAGGACGGAATGAGCTGGTGGACCTAGAGGTGCAGTGGGAGGGCCATAGCGGACGCTGCCAAGGTTCTGCAGACACCCAATCTGGCCCCTTCTACCCCTCAGCACATGGCTTCTTCAGCTTCTGGGCACTTTTGATTCTAATGTCTTGCAACTGTGATTCTCTTTGGAAAACTGCCCTTTTCCTGCATGTGAAGAGAGTCAAAGTGCCTGGAAGTTTCCCTCTCTCTAGGGGACTCTAAGCCAGTGAGTGGCTGGTGTGGGAGAATGAGAGCCCTGCTTCTGCGCCTCAGGTAGGCACTCTTCAAGCTCTCACATGGCAGCACCTCCTTGCAGGGTCACCTCTTCTTCAGCCCTCTCCTGCTGCTCCCACTCCTGCAATGCCTTCTGGGGACACTCCTGTAGTAAATCATCCACCCAGGGTCTGCTCTGGGCAACCTGGCCTGAGACAGATTCCTATTACACATTCATATGGAAAATTTGAGTGTGATATTTGAGTCTGAAATTCATGATAGAAATCTGTGCTAGAAATATCTACTGACAGTTGGCATATTGATTCTGTACAGTCATGAGGGCAGATGAGATCACCTGAGGGATGAGTGTATGTAAAGAAAAAGCCTCAGGATATAAGAAGTTCTCAAGCTTTCTTGATCCTCCACCACTACCTTTACCAATTCAACTGCATTTATACTCATTTACTCAGCTTTGGTGTCAGAACAGATCCTGATTCAGGCTCTAGGACAATTCTCAAGTTATTCCACCTTGTTTCTGCTGTTTCCTAATTCTATATCCCATTTTACTTCATCGACCTATCAAACTTACCCTCTAAAAGTATGTAGTCTGAGGCTATGGATGATTTATGGGTCCCTTGTATAAGCAAACCAGGACGGATCTCTCAGTAAGTCAGAACACTAAACACCTGTTCAGAGATGCAAATGCGTGGCTCAGGTTCAGCTGAAAAAATTCCCAATACATTTTACATTTGGGAACACTTTCACCTTGACCTTGTTAGAAGATACATTGGAATTTTAAAGGAAAGTATGGAAAATATGGAGAGATTATTTACAGAAGAAAAATCAAAGTATGTATTTGATCAAAAGAAAACATTTATTTAAAATGTTATGATTTATATAATGCCTAGTACATAGCACAACCATAAAAAATGTTTGTTGAATAAATTGTATTTATTATGCCATATATCTTCATTTATTGTGGAATAAACCAGGGTACACAGACAAGAGAAGATTAAGCTTTAGGAATAATATTTTATATACTGTAGACCATCTTTACCTTAGCATTATGTATGATATATCTAGGTAAAGACCAACTGAACAATTTAGATGAACCTTTGTCAAGTAAATGAAATCTAGAGAATATAATAGGAAATGATAGAAACTAACTGAAATATAATTTTGTTAAGTTAATGGCTTTTGAATTTCTTTTCATAAGTAGGTTAAATTTTGTGAGCTGCTTCCCACATAGACGAAAAAGCCTAAAGTGTTTTATTTGAAAGAAATTCTATGTGTTGATTCGAATGGAAAGTACAAGGTTTTCCTTCCTTTTGACAGTTTGCTTTGGAAAGAGTTTCCTTGTGAAATACATACTCTACTGTTGCTTGTTGAATATAGCAAACCCTTACCTTAGAAGATATAAAAGAAAGGCCAAATTTGGCTAATTTTATGTCTTTTGTAACTTATCTGTGAGCCATATGTGTGTTAAAAAGCAGCAACAAGCACTAATATCAAAAGTAGCTTTTCAAAAAAAAATGAATAAATGGAGGCTGCTGTGGTCACACTGAACATATTTCAACGACCTCACATAGCTGTTATCTACATGGCTTCCTTGTAGCTTTTGGATCAACTTAACGTATGTAAGGCACACAGATCTTAAGAGAATAATAAAAAAAAGAGAATCACAAATCTGTCTTATATGTCCTAGAACACCCTGGAAATATAAGTTAATAAAAAATTGAAAGTTGGAATGACCAGAAAATTCAAAGTACAGCTGAATTTGAATAACATAGGATGAAAAGATTCAGAGGTAAAGACTAAAGAGAAAATTTTAATATTAACAATTCAATACTTGTTATTTATCCTATGCTTGGTTATTTCATATTCAAAACAGAAAGATCATGTTTATTACAATTTTGAAGAGGAAAAAAAATGTTCAGTTTCATACATATTTACTAAAAAACGTCTCAAGTATCTTGATGGGATCCATACTTTTATTTCCAAGCCAAATAACACTTGCATGACTAGACTAAAGGGAATATATCCTATTATTCAAAGTTCCATTTCAAAATCCCATAAAAACTCTACCTTAATCTATGTTTTCTAGCTCCCATGCCTTATACTCTTTTCCCTTAAAGCATACTTTCTTGTCCGTTGATCAAGTCTTACCTGGTCTTCAAGTCCTTATTATACACTATTTTTCTAAGAACATTTTCTGATGCTATCTTGTCCTCACCAAATGAAAGTGATCCTTCTCTGAACTCCCATAGCCTTTTCTCTACGCTTTTTTTGGCTAGTGCCCCAGGGTTAACCAAGACCATGCCCAGGTTCAGCGCATTTCAAGGACAGCTCACAGGACTGAGCTTATAGTCATACTCATGGCTATGATTTATTACAGTGAAAGGATACAAAGCAAAATCAACAATAGGAAAAGGTACATGGGGTGAAGTTCAGAGGAAACCAGGAGCAAACTTCCAGTCTTCCAGAAGTTTACTCCAAGTGGAGTCACACAGGATATGCCTAACTCCTACAGCAACGTGTTGTGACAACAGATATGAAGTGCTGTCTACCAGGGAAACTTATTGGAGATTCAGTGCCTAGAGTTTTTACCTGGCGTTGGTCATGTAGGTATACTTTGCCTAGCATATACCAAAACTCCATGGTCTCATAAGGAAAGCAAGCCTTCAGGATCAGCCACACTTGTTCGCACAGTTTAGGTGCAGTGCACCGTTCCTATCGGTTAGGGAGATGCTCCTCTCCAAGTTCCCAGATGCCAGCCAAAGGTCAGCCTGTCAGCAGGACTTCCTACAGGTAAGTCTCGGGCCTGCTCTGTTATCTTTTCTGCACAGGGAGTTATAGTTTTACTCAATTTATATACATTTATATATATATGTATTATATCTGAAGTCCTTCACTGAAAGCTCACTGAGATCTTGGAAGGCTTTTTTTTTTTAAATTTCTCCATCATTTCCACTATAGAATAAGGTTACTGATGGGAGATATTCCACTAATACTGATGATTAGAAGGCCTGCTGATTCAGTAAGGAACTGCAAGAAGTAGGCAGGAAAGGAGACTAAACAGTATGAAGGACAGTTCTGTTATCCCATCCTGGATGGAGTTCTCTGTGTTATCTGTGATTTTCCTTTACTAAAGGACCAGGGATGGAACAAACTTGATAGAAATTAATGAAGACACCATTGTGAATAAACTGCAACTAACTTAAGATAATTTATTATCGTTAATATATACACTTTTTTAGGAAACAGGAACATGCAGTAATTTTTTTTCAGCAAAATGATCTCAGATCACTAACATTGTACTTAATCCTAACGTCTTACTTATTGCTGTCCAGTCTACTATTCTTATTCCACACAGAACACAATGCATACATTATAACCCATGTCTCAAATTCACTTGCTTATGAAAAGATTTACTGAGCACTTAAAGTGCTGGCACTAAGATATAAATATTAAGATCCCATAATAAGAATAGCTAATACTTATACTGTGCCAGGCACTGTTCTAAGCACCAATCCAAGAGGTAGATATTGTTGGATATTCTCCTTTTATAGGTAAAGTTACTAAAGAAGTTAAATAACCCTCCTAAGTAGTTCCTCTGGAATCCATGTTCTTAACTAGTCTGTCAACACATCCTTGAAAAGCTCACAGTCATTTTTTGACATGAAAATTATTTTGACAAAATTAGAGAAAAAAAATCCATTCCACTTTAATGTTTTCTTCACGACCACTAGAAGTTAAAGGACTCAAAGACAAGAAATAACAAGTGTTGGCAAAGATGTGGAGAAAAGGGAACCTTCCTGTTCTGTTGGTGGGGATGTAAGTGATGCAGCCACTATAGAAAGCAGTATGGGGTTGCTCAAAAAACTAAAAATAGAAATTCCATATGACCCAGTAATTCCACTTCTCGGAATTTACCTGAAGAAATCAAAATCTCTGATTCACAAAGATACATGTACCTCTGTGTTTACTGCCACATTAGTTACAATAGCCAAATTTGGAAGCAACCAAAGCGTCCATCAACAGATAAATAGATAAAGATGTGTTCCATATACACAATGGAACATTATTTAGCCATAAAAAAGAAAGAAATCCTGCCATTTGTGACAACATGGATGGACCTGGAGAATATTATGCTAATTGAAATAAACTTTTCAGAGAAAGACAAATACCATATGATTTCACTTACATGTGGAATCTAAAAACAAAACAGAACAAAATGAATGAATAGCAGTAGACTCATAGACACTAAGGAGTGACTGGTGGTCACCATGGGGGAGGGTTGGGGCGGGCGGGCGAAAGAGGTGAAGGGGATGAAGAGGTGCACAGTCTCCATCAGAATGTCAGTTAGTCATGGGGATGAAGCACAGCATAGAGAATAGAGTCAATAGTTTTGTAGCATATATGTTGACAGATAGTACTACCCCAGTTGAGGTCAGGATTTAATAATATATATAACTGTGGAATCACTATGTTGTATACTTGAAACGAATATAATATTGTATATCAACTATACTTCAATAAAAAAATCAATCATTAATCAATTAATAAAAGTTAAAGGACTCAAATATTGCTAGATTTTATCATTTCATATTTCATAGTTATGTGGTCTTAATGAAGAGTTTATCACTTAGCAATTCGTGAAAACTAGTGAGGACTGAACAATGTATTTAGCATTGTGACTGCCACTCTAACATATATAAAAGGGAAGTTATGTTGGCTTAAATAAAATAAGCTTGTGCACACTGAAATCTTTTTATCCCTATGAGTGTGTGATAGTTGAGCTTTGCTATGACACAATGAGAGTGGGAGCTTTTCGTCTCTCTCTGAATATAATGCATTTTTATCATTTGTTGCCTCACACAGAGATGCAATTAAGATGTATCAGAGCCTGGAAGAAGCACTCATAGGAGGGCAACTACACTCCTGATGTTTTATTTCTTAAAGAATATGTTAAAAGACTAAAAGTTATAAACAAGCCGCGTTTTGTCTAACTCAAACAGCAGCTTGGAAATGCAGATATAATTTCACCCCGGATCATGAAACCATATATGGTATGACAAAGGAGTTGTCAGTACCCTTTACAAGTTTCTAGGTCAACATTAACATTCATGTTCAGAAAGATGACATTGTTCTACAGTTGCAGGCAAAGCTCTTTATAATGTACCCCAAATGACAGACATATAAAAGGTATTCTTTTAATTTACAACGACTTTAGGAAACCTTCAGGTGACTGATATCATCACCTTTATGTCACAGACGAAGCAACTGTGTCTCAGGGAGTTAAATGAATGTGTCAGGTCACATAGGAAGTGACAAAGAAACAACTCACCTTCAGATTCTCTCTCTCCAAAGTTAGTATACTCTTATCCACTAGGACATATTGCCTCTCCAGTATCTATGAAGTTACCCAGGTTTGAATATAATTATAAATGTCCAGAATCAAGTATTAAGATACAATTCTTTTTGGGTCTCTTACATCTTGTAAACAGAAAAATTGAGTGCTTTTTTTCTGGACTATCTTTTTAAAGATGTTTGTAAAGCGGAGAGCATTGCAACATAGAGATATGGACTCCCTGTGAAACAGTGGACAGGCATGCTTACTGTGTATTTTAAAAATTGGGGTTTCATAAGCATAGGGTTCCACTCCTGTAACCAACCCAGTGTGTTTGCAGGTGCGACCTGACCATCTTGGCCTTGTCTCATAGCAACTGGCCCCCCCAAACCAGTTGAAGGAAATGATGATATTCCAGGCTATTGCTATTTTTCAATGCATGATAAAATTCTTTGTTTCTAAAAACAAAACAAAGTGAAAAGTTCCTTAAATTGGAAATAGATCTATGTTCTGTGGTGCCTACAGTTTATTTGTTTTGGTGTCCTCTTAGAGGAAAATAATATAAAATTACATATACAGAACTAAGTTCAGGTCTGTGAGAGGGTGCTGGCAACTGAGGGGCTCTGTAATGGAAGTTCCATTCATGGTAAATCCATCTTTGTCCAAATTATATTTTTGGAAGTCATAATTTTCCAGTTTGATAGATGGCTCTAAATGACTTTCGACCCCCCATGCACCAAGTCTGTACATGACATAGCAGTGCTTCATTCTAAGGAATAGCTCTTGACTTTGATTTTCTAGGCAAAATAAAAGCCTAGAGTGTCTCTCCCATACTGTAATCTTTTAAACAGTCTGGTGTCTTGCTTGGATTTATCCACAGACTAGGGAATATTTTGTTTTATTCACCCACTGACACTATAAAGTAAATATGAGCAAACTTATGTCTTTAATTGATTTCGGAAATTGGTCCTGGTTAAATTCCAGCACAGTTGTATCCAAACTCCTGGAAAAACTGAATTCATGGAAATTGTACTATGAATGTTGATACAATTTCAACTTCAGTATGTGGCAGTTCTATGCTGCTTGAAATGAGAGAAAAAACATACTTTGCATGACACCTGGAAAGTAGCATTTTATCTTTTGCATACAGCACTGAATAAGAAAAAATAGCTAATTTTGTTGTGTGAAACTGTCCTTTTATTACATTAAAAGTTTAAAACGGTTATTAACCATTACCAACTCATATTTGTGTATTGCTCACAGATAACAATTCAAGGTAAACATTATAAAATATTTATTTGAACTCATAATATATGGACATAAATAAACAAGAAGAATATAATTCACTTACTTTTGAAATGTTACTTGACCGACTGGCAGATCTCCCTGGGGATTTGTCATTCTAGAAAATAAAATTGCAAACATTAATGAAAAATATAGCAACAGGCAAACTTCTGGGAAGATGGCGGCATGAGCAGGGCAGTGGAAATCTTCTCACAAAACCATATATATTTGTAAAAATACAACAAATACAATTATTCCTAAAAGAGAGACCAGAAAACCCAGTACAACAGCCAGGCTACAGCTGAGAGAACTCAGTGCCTTATGAAGCGGGTAAGATACAAAGCCGCGACCTGGCAGGACCCAAGCACTCCCCCACCCCAGCGCACTGGTGGGAGGAAAAGAATCAGGTGGGGAGGGAGTGGAAGCACAGGGCCGCTGAATAACCAGCCCTGGTGATCTGCACCGGGAGCACAGACACACATCACATGGTGTATCGGAGATTAGAGAAACAGAAGGGCAGGATCTGAGATGGAGACTGCAAACAGGTCCCCTCAGCTGGCTCCGTGAGACAAAAGAAAAGTGGACTCTTTTTTAAAACTCTTAAAGAGACAAGGGCCAACAGCAGAACAAAATCATCCCAGCGCACTCAGCCCAGCAGGCTGGGAGTCCTGGGGAATTTGGGATGCCCTGGCTGGCAGCCGGGCAAAGCAGCTGTGCAGAGGCTTCCCACAGAGATAAGCAGCCTGACATTTGCTCCCTCCCCGGCCAGTGCCGCAAAGGGTCCATCAGATCCGCCAAACCTACGGAACAGGAGCGGAGCAGCCCTGCCCACAGCAACCTCACAGAATCTACCCCGGCCTGGTGCGCAGCTAAGCGGGAAGGACCCCAGAACCCAGAACAAGGTCTGGAAGGCACCAAGGGGACCAGACCACACCCAGTGAGACTGCCAACACCCGCAGTGCTACAGGCTAGGCTGAGGCAGCCCGCACACAGGCAGTTTAGGGGATTACCTTAGAGACTCCTTCCTGGTGTGCGGGAAACCAGCTCAGGCCCTGGAGAAGGGCAAGGAGAACAACAAGGAGGAAGGGGCTTTGTTCTCCCAGCTGACACACATGGCACCTACCAGCGACCACTTCTACCGCCATGAAAAGACAGAGGAATATGGTCCAGACAAGGATCACACAGACAACCATAGAGAGAGGGTATGATGGGATAGACTTACACAATCTCCTTGAAAAAGAATTCAGAATAAAAGTCATAACCATGCTGATGGATCTACAGAGAAATACGCAAGAGCTAAGGGAGGAAGTGAGGAGAGATGTTACAGAAATGAAACAGTTGATTGACAGGCTGAAGAGTAGACTGGACAAGGTGCAAGAGACTGTTAATGGAATAGAAATCAGAGAATAGGAATACAGAGAACCTGAGGCAGAGAGAGATAAAAGGATCTCTAGAAATGAAAGAATATTAAGAGAACTGTGTGACCAATCCAAATGGAACAATATTCGCATTATAGGAGTACCAGAGAAGGAGAGAGAGAAAAAGGGATAGAAAGTGTCTTTGAAGAAATAATTGCTGAAAACTTCCCAAGCTGGGGAAGGAAATAGTTTCTCAGTCCATGGAAGCCCAC
Organism: Phataginus tricuspis; assembly: GCA_029783875.1. Taxonomy (NCBI): domain Eukaryota; kingdom Metazoa; phylum Chordata; class Mammalia; order Pholidota; family Manidae; genus Phataginus; species Phataginus tricuspis. Next base: position 1,995,685 of record JAQQAC010013566.1, on the reverse strand, counting down.
AGATCTCCCAACACAAGGGACCCAAGGAAGACAACACCAAGACACATAATAATTAAAATGGCAAAGATCAAAGACAAGGACAGAATATTAAAGGCAGCCAGAGAGCGAAAAAAGATCACCTACAAAGGAAAACCCATCAGACTATCATCAGACTTCTCAACAGAAACCTTACAGGCCAGAAGAGAATGGCATGATATATTTGACGTAATGAAACAGAAGGGCCTTGAACCAAGAATCCTGTGTCCAGCATGATTATCATTTAAATTTGAGGGAGGGATTAAACAATTCCTAGACAAGCAAAAGCTGAGGGAATTTGCCTCCCATAAACCACCTCTACAGGATATCTTAAAGGGACTGCTCTAGATGGAAACAGTCCTAAGGCTAACTAGATGTCACCAGAGAAAATAAAATCATAGCAAAGAAAGTAGACTATCCAAACACTAACTAAAGGCAAAAAGTAAAATCAACTATCCACAAAAACAGTCAAAGGAAATGTAAAAGAGTACAGAATAAAACACCTAGTATATAAAGAATGTAGGAGGAAGAATAAGAAGGGAGAGAAAGAATCATCAGACTGTATTTATAATAGCTTAACAGGAGAGTTAAGTTAGACTGTTAGATAGTAAAGAAGCTACCCTTGAACCTTTGGTAACCACGAATCTAAAGCCAGCAATGGCAATAAGTACATATCTATCAATAATCACCCTAAATGTAAATGGAATGAATGCACCAATAAAAAGACACAGAGTAATAGAATGGATAAAAGAGCAAGACCCATCTATATGCTGCTTACAACAGACTCACCTCACACCCAAAGATATACACAGACTAAAAGTGAAGGGATGGAAAAAGATATTTCATGCAAACAACAAAGAGAAAAAGCAGGTGTTGCAGTACTTGTATCAGACAATATAGACTTCAAAACGAAGAAAGTAGCAAGAAATAAAGAAGGACATTACATAATGATAAAGGGGTCAGTCCAACAAGAGGATATAACAATTATAAATATACATGCACCCAACATAGGAATGCCCACATATGTGAAACAAGCACCAAAAGAATTAAAGGAGGAAATAGAAAACAATGCATTCATTTTAGGAGACTTCAACATACCACTCACTCAAAAGGACAGATCAACCAGACAGATAATAAGTAAAGACACAGAGGCACTGAACAACACACTAGAACAGATGGACCTACAGACATCTATAGAACTCTACACCCAAAAGCAGCAGGATACACATTCTTCTCAAGTGCACATGGAACATTTTCCAGAATAGACCACATAGTATAGGCCACAAAAAGAACCCCAGTAAATTCAAAAATATTGAAATTCTACCAACCAACTTCTCAGATCACAAAGGTATAAAACTAGAAATAAATTGTACAAAGAAAACAAAAAGGCTCACAAATATATGAGGGCTTAACACATGCTCCTAAATAATCAATGGATCAATGACCAATTTAAAACAGAGATCAAACAATATATGGAGGCTAATGAGAACAACAACACAAAGCCTCAACTTCTCTGGGATGCAGCAAAGGCAGTTCTAAGAGGAAAGTATATTGCAATCCAGGCCTATTTAAAAAAGGAAGAACAATCCCAAATGAATAGTCTAAAGATACAATTATTGAAATTGGAAAAAGAACAAATGAGGCCCAAAGTCAGCAGAAGGAGGGACATAATAAAGAGTAGAGAAGAAATAAATGCAATTGAGAAGAATAAAACAATAGAAAAAATCAATGAAACCAAGAACTGGTTCTTTGAAAAAATAAACAAAATAGATAAATCCCTAGCCAGCCTTAGTAAGAGAAAAAGAGAATCTACACACATAAACAGAATGAGAACTGAGAAAGGAAAAATCACTATGGTCCCCACAGAAATACAAAGAATTATAAAAGAATACGATGAAAATCTATATGCTAACAAGCTGGAAAACCTAGAAGAAATGGACAGCTTCTTAGAAAAATATAACCTTCCAAAACTGATCAAGCAAGAAACAGAAAACCTAAATGGACCAATTACCAACAATGAAATTTAATCGGTAATCAAAAAACAACCCAAGCACAAAATCCCTGGGCCAGATGGATTCACCTCTGAATTTTACCAGACATATAGAGAAGAAATAATACCCATTCTCCTTTAAGTTTTCCGAAAAATAGAATAGGAGGGAATACTTCTAAACTCATTCTATGAAGCCAGTATCACTCTAATACCAAAACCCGGCAAAGATCACACCAAAAAAGAAAATTACAGACCAATATCCCTGATTAACCTAGATGCAAAAATACTCAACAAATTATTAGCAAATCAAATTCAAAATACAGCAAGAGGATCATACACCATGATCAACGGAGATTCATCTCAGGGATGTAAGGATGGGACAACAAATCGAAAGTCCATCAACATCATCCACCACATCAACAAAAAGAAGAAGAAAAAACACATAATCATCTCCATAGATGCTGAAAAAGCATTCAACAAAGTTCAACATCCATTCATGATAAAAATACTCAACAAAATGGGTATAGATGGCAAGTACCTCAACATCATAAAGGCCATATATGACAAACCCATTGCCAACATCATACTTAACAGCGAGAGGCTGAAAGCTTTTTATCTAAGATTGGGAACAAGACAGGGATGCCCACTCTCTCCACTGTTATTGAACCTAGTACTGAAGGTCCTACCCACGGCAATAAGGCAAAACAAAGACATACAAGGCATCCAGATTGGTAAAGAAGAAGTCAAATTGTCACTATTTGCAGATGACATGACATTGTACATAAAAAACCCTAAAGACTCCACTCTAAAACTACTAGAACTAATATCTGAATTAAGCAAAGTTGCAGTATACAAAATTACACACAGAAATCTGTTGCTTTCCTATACACTAAAGACAAGCTAACAGAAAGAGAAATCAGGAAAACAATTCCATTTACAATTGCATCAAAAAGAATAAAATACCTAGGAATAAACCTAATGAAGGAAGTGAAAGACCTGCACCCTGAAAACTACAAGACACTCCTAAGAGAAATTAAAGAGGACACTAACAAGTGGAAATTCATCCCATGCCCTTGGCTTGGAAGAATAAATATTGTCAAAATGACTATACTACCTAAAACAATCTACGAATTCAATGCAAAATGGCTATACTACCTAAAGCAATCTACAGATTCAATGCAATCCCCATCAAAATACCAATAGCATTCTTCAGTGATCTGGAACAAATAGTTCTAAAATTCATACGGAACCACAAAAGACCCTGAATAGCCAAAGCAATCCTGAGAAGTAAGAATAAAACAGGGGGAATTATGCTTCCAGGCTTCAAGTTCTACTACAAAGTTACAGTAATCAAGACAATTTGGTATTGGCACAAGAACAGACCCCAGACCAGTGGAACAGAATAGAAAATCCAGACATTAACCCAAACATATATGGCCAATTAATATTTGATAAAGGAGCCTTGGATATACAATAGGGAGATGACAGCCTCTTAAGCAGCTGATGTTGGCAAAACTGGACAGCTACATGTAAGACAATGAAATTGGATTACTGTCTAACCCCATACACAAAATTAAACTCAAAATGAATCAAAGACATGAGTGTAAGTCATGAAACCATAAAACTCTTAGAAAAAACCATAGGCAAAATCTCTTGGACATAAACACGAGCAATTTCTTCATGAACATATCTCCCCAGGCAAGGAAAACAAAAGCAAAAATGAACAAGTGGGACCATATCAAGCTGAAAAGCTTCTGTACAGCAAAAGACACCATCAGTAGAACAAAAAGACATCCTAGAGTATGGGAGAATATATTCATAAATCATATATCCGATAAGGGGTTGACATTCAAAATATATAAAGAGCTCACACCCCTCAACAAACAAAAAGCAAATAATCCAATTAAAAAATGGGCAGAGGATATGAATAGACAGTTCTCCAAAGAAGAAATTCACATGGCCAACAGGCGCATGAAAAGATGCTCCACATCGCTAATTATCAGTGAAATGCAGATTAAAACCACAATGAAATATCACCTCACACCAGTAAGGATGGCCAACATCCAAAACACAAACAACAACAAATATTGGTGAGGATGTGGAGAAAAGGGAACCCTCCTACAATGCTGGAGGGAATGCATATTAGTTCAACCATTGTGGAAAGCAGTATGGAGGTTCTTCAAAAAACTCAAAATAGCAATACCATTTGACCCAGGAATTCCACTCCTAGGAATTTACCCTAAGATTGCAGCAGCTCAGTTTGAAAAAGACATATGCACCCCTATGTTTATTGCAGCACTATTTACAATAGCCAAGAAATGGAAGCAGCCTAAGTGTCCATCAGTAGATGAATGGATAAAGAAGAAGTGGTACATATACACAATGTAATATTATTCAGCCATAAGAAGGAAACAAATCCATGCAACAGCATGGATGGAGCTAGAGTGTATTATGCTCAGTGAAATAAGCCAGGCAGAGAAAGACAAGTATCAAATCATTTTACTCATCTGTGGAGTATAACAACAAAGATAAAACTGAAGGGACAAAACAGCAGCAGACTCTCAGAACCCAAAAATGGGCTAACAGTTACCAAAGGGAAAGGGACTGGGGAGTATGGGTAGGAAGAGAGGGACAAGAGGGAAAAAGGGGCATTACAATTAGCAGACATAATGTTGGGGGGCATGGGAGGGCTGTACAACTCAGAGAAGACAAGTACTGATTCTGCATCTCACTATGCTGATGGACAGTGACTGTAATGCGTTGGTGGGGCGGACCTCATGAAGTGGGGAGTTTAGTAACCATAATGTTGCACATGTAATTGTAGATTAATGATACAAAAAAAAATATATATATATATATAGCAATAGTATTTACCTACCATTGAGGAAAGAAAGCACAGCACATGCCAACGTGTAAATGTTCTCTTTATTGTTTTGATTAATAGACACACAAATTGCTTACATAAGTTGGCTTTTCTCTTACCAAACTTTATTTCTCTAGTACTTATCAGTGTTCTTTTGGAAATGTTTCAGTCAACAGCAGGGTATATATCAGGCTAAGAGTATTTCTCTAGAAAAATGATGCAGTGCCATTGAAATAAATTAGAAATGGAAATATAGTCTATTATTTCCCCTTTAGCTCTTGTTACCAGGAAATTCTGAGTAAAGCCTGGTTTTCAGTGTCAGTAATTAGTGCAAACCAGGTACATGGTACATACATCTAACTCACTTCTTCTAAAATGCACATTATTCATCATTTCTGTTATTTTACTTCAAAACTTTAGAAATTTAAGAAATACTTTTAAATTTTAAAACAACTGCTTAAATTTAAAATATTTTAAAGTTATTTTAAAATTTAAAACTTAAAAATAAGTTAAAAACTGATACCTTCAGTTCTTACCTCTTAAAGAATTTCCAATTTA